>JBBPBX010015546.1:0-24007 GCA_038048925.1 Garcialebias charrua | reverse complement strand
TGGTGTCATGTAAATGAACAGCTAATCGGCAGAGAGAAAGGTGCGGTTTCACTCAAAATGTGCGCCATTTAAACAGCTCCTCAGACTGATGGTCCTCCTTTTACATGTGAAAAGCTAGTTCTGGACGTCCGCAGCAAACTGATTTATCTACCTTGAGAAGGTGCTATTTGTAGGACTGAGTTTGTCGCATGGCCTCAGCCTCATCAAGTCTTTCGGGTGAAAGATGAAACGTTTCAACCAAGAAAGATCAGTCCAGATGACGTGACTGAACTTTTTATAAGTATAAAGTAACTTCTCACCATAAGATGATCTTAGTCTAAAACTTTTACATGAAAGCAAACGGGTGATTTGCATCCCTTCAAGGAATGCCTTCATTAAAACTTTGTGATGGTCGTATTGAAGACGAGCGCATCTGGGAAACGATAATCAAATGTAGAGGTTTTGTCAGTGCAAGTCTGGAATAATGAAAAAAAATATATTTTTGTTTAGAAACAATATTCATAGAAAAACAAGGCCATCTGTGTGGATCTAATTATGCTTAAGAAAATAGTTCAGACTGTCACACAATCAACCATGCACTGTTAAAGAGCTTGATTCACAACGATGAGCCACAATATACCAAAAACAATCTCAATGTAGCCATGACCTGAATCACGTTGTCTGCAAGTCACGTCTTTAATTTGTGCAAAAATAAAAAGCCAAATCGTGCCATGCTAAATTAAACACCACTGAATGTACGGCACATTTCTTCTCAGTAAAGTTGTCTGTCTGCTCAGATGCATACTCTATAAGTTCTGTCCTGCTCAAGACTCAGATTGGGTCAGAAAAATGGGGTTTTGAAGCTGAAGCCAAATGAGCAGTGATGCTCTGGAGATGATGTTTTAAGATTTGTGCTTTAAAAATAACTGCTTATGAGTCCAAAAAACTCATCACTGGTTCTTCTATCATGCAAGCCACAAGCAAGGACTTTTTTTTTTCTATTGCAAAGATGAAAACATCAGATGCATTTAAAAGCCTTAAACCAAAACTTTGAGCAGCATTTTGTTAAAGGTGGAGTGAGAACCCACAACAAACAGTAGAAGGTTTAAACCCATCAACTCATGGCTGTCACTCCCAGACTTCTTCCAACAGCAAAGTGCAGAACTTCACTCAGAGACAACTAAATTACAGACTTTTAAATAAAACCGTGGGCTTTTATTTGATCTGATGATGTGCATGCATTGTGCCCTGCAGGCAGGATGAACATGTAGATTATTCCAAGAGGTTGGAAACGTTTGGAAACACCTCACCACGCGTAAATCAGTGAAACACAGGGTGAGCTCATTAATTCAGCAGCGAGTCGTGCGTGGAGCTATAAATGAACACGAGCCACTGGACGTGTCAGAAACGTGACTTTTACTCACTTCTTCCGAAGTTCGGAGCTGGAAACACGCGAGGAAAAAAAAAAAAAAAAGGTCCAAGCTCAGATGTACTTTTCAGAAGTTGTTCATCTGGTCAGGCAGCCCCGACGCGCACGCGCTCCTCCTGCTGCCTCACTCACTTCTTCTGAAAACACACAGATTTCTTCATCACACGCACGCTCACCGAACCGGGCCGGACCGAGCCTCGTCCTGGTCACGGTGCTGGCCGCCCGACACCGAGCCCCGCCGGGGAGGGACGACTGACAGAGAGGGTCTGTGGGGGGATGTCTGTGTGTGACGGAGGAGAGGCGCCCCCATCTGCCGACAAGCAGCTCTGCTGCTCCGAGAGGAGCAAACAGGGAGGGAGCGAGGGAGGGAGGGAGGGAGCAGCCCCTGATACACCCCCCAGTTTTCATGAAGCAACACTTGAATCGACTGTCCGCAGAAACAACTGGGGGATTGCCTGATGCATGCTCAATAGGTAGAACCATCTAAAAAAAGTTAAATCTGGTCCTCTGGACATTCAAAAAACAAAACAAACAAAAATTGTAGAAATGTATCATTTTTCCTCTGAAAGACTTCTTCAGTCTGAGTGAGGAGCTGCATTCAGCTCAGTCTTATAAATAGTACCTTCTCGTATAGTGGATCAACCAGTTTGCTGCTGACAGCCAAAACCAGTCAACTGAAGGATTATTTAGAGAAGAGGTGCCCAAAGTGGGGCCCGCGCAGTGGCAGTCCTAGCCTATTTGGCGCCCTGTGCGAGCAACCCCGTCGCCCCCCCCCCCCAGCTAGGTTTCCAGTGGGGGTCCTCTCCCAGAAAATTTTGAATAAAATAGATGCCATTTCCTGCATTCTGGTGTATTTTAATGGGTTGTTCAACATCTAGTTTTACCTACATATATAAACTATTCAATAAATATTTTAGAGTTAATGGCAGAACAAGAAGTAGCCTGAGACAAACATGTAGCATTAACACATTATGAACATTATTCAAGAATTTTTCTATAAGAACATTATCAAATATTTTATATGAACAAGATACTAGCAATAACAGCATTGTAAGAGGGGGACAGTTGAACATGGAGGCCTCCACCTCTATTTAATGATGGACGGTTTCTTTTCACAAAGATGGCCTCCTTTACTCCTCTCCCACACCATTGTTCCTCTCCATCAAGGAGGAACGATGACTGAGATTGTCACAGCTCCTCAGACTGAAGAAATCCTTTTGATACAAAGAAGAATCTGTCCAGAGGACTACATTTATTGAGCCTGCATCAGGACAATAATCTGTAAAGCTTTAGTACATTTGATATGGAAAACTAAAAGTTATGCACCATAACTCATGTTCCCTGAAGGAAGGGAACGAGGTGCAACATATGCTATGGGAATTGCGCCCCCGTGCGATTACCTGAAGGAATACATTCACGCCTTTACGGCAGGGGCGTCAGCGTCGCGCCAGAGGCCCCGCCCTCTGGGTACTTAAGCCGCTGACGCCCATCCATCAATCTCCAAGATGCACTTCACCGAGCTTTCAGCATTGAAAAGGGCCAAGTATGTTGCACCTCGTTCCCTTCCTTCAGGGAACATGAGTTATGGTGCATAACTTTCAGTTCCCTTTCAGTCATGTCTCTCGGTGCAAACATATGCTATGGGAACGTAATTCAATCACGCCCTTGAAATGCTCAGTAAAATGCATGCTAGTGTGAACGTCTGCCTCTATTCAGCAGGCATCTCAAGGCTGCTTTCTACTGTGTGTTAGAAAGGACAGCCTGAGTAACATCACACGCAGTAACATCCAAACTGTAATGCTTTGCAAAAGTGTTTAATGAGCTCCAGTTCGCAGTAGCACAAATGTCTGCAACTGGTACACCCTTGAACAGTGACCACGAGGTGGCCAAGCCCCGAGTAGAGTTAGCGCGCACTCCAGAGGGCACCTGTTGACCTTTGCTACTGTACGCCCTTTTTATGGCCTCAGTCGCCCAGTGTGAGAGGCGCTGCTTTGATAGGGCCTTTCCGGTAGCAGGTGCTACAAAGCACACAAACAGTTGATTTGTTTTTCTCCATTCGGCTGTTCTCTGGGTTAGAGCTCCATGTCAGAAAAAAAAGTGCTTAAAGCTCTCACGGGGCAGAGAGCCTTCAGCCTTTCCTGTTCCTGAGTGAGGACAGGAGCAGGTGGAAAAGAAGAGAGATCAAAGTCCAGACTTCTGTGGTTTAGAGTCAAGACCTTGGGGATATATGCGGGATTAGGCCTTAGGGTGACCTTTGACCCATCAGGGGCGAACCTGGTATACTGTACATTGGGTGTACGGACAAGGCATGGAGGTCACCCACACGTTTCGCCGAGCAAAGAACCAGGAGAAGAGCAGTCTTATAAGATAATAAATCCATCTTAATGTCGCTCAGTGGTTCGAATGGGGGATCACAGAGAGCCCCCAGGACCAGACTAAGATCCCATCCAGGGGTCAAGATCCTGCTGGGGGGTCTCTTTCTCAGCATGCCCTTCATAAATCTTATTATGAGCGGGTGCGCGCCAGGCATCCTGCTCCCCCAGCCTTTGTGACAGGCCGAAATTGCTGATAGGAACACCTTAATTGTTGAAAAAGAACGACCTTTCTCCAGCAAGTCCTGAAGAAAGGTGAGGAGCTGAGCCAGGTCACATGAATAAGAAATAATATTTCTTTCTGTGCACCAGGCTTCAAAAATATGCCACTTCCGGGCATAAAGAGACTGAGTTGACCCAGCTCGTGCATTTTGAATGAATGGTATTTACCACATTCTCTGGCAGGCCTGAGGCCACCAGCTTGTCCCTTTCCGCCACCAAACTGAAATTTGCCTCAGCTCTCAGCCTAAGTGGCGAGACTGCTCCTTCTGGTGACGTGGAGGGTCCCTGTAGAGGAGCAGGTGGTAGAACCAGCTCTCCCTCAAGGGCCCTAATTCCTGTGGTCCCTTGAAGGTCAATCATGTTAGAGAGAGGACCTTCATGCAGATGTACCGCCCTACTGCTCTGATCAAGAGTGTTTGGGGGCAGAGGCAATCTGTTGTCATTATTAGACAAAAGCGGGACAGAATGTCTGTTTTTCCTCTTTTTGTTGGGGGTCATGGATCGGAGGGGTTGCAAGTTTTGTAAACGAGCAGATCTCCTGGCCCCAGCCCGTTTCTTGGTTGGGCCTGGTTTAATGGTCTCCGGCCTTAAAAGGGTCCTGGAGCCTGACAAACCACCAGAGGACTGTGTTTCACCCGGTGGGGGTACGTACTGAGTCAGCACATTGAGCGCCGTCACGTGCTACAAGATCACTGCTTGAGCATTGCGTGTTGCCCACCACGGATAAGGGGGCAGCTTCAGCATGAGAATGTGGAGATGGTCCTTTGTGCTGAGCAGACTTTATATTGGTTGGTGACAGAGAGCTCAGTCCTCTTCGATTAAAAGGAAGAGGAGTCTGATTCAGCCCTGACTTGTTTACACACACTGCAGTTTCATCACAACTGCCTTTGTGAACGTGTGAAGCTGGTGTTAGCCTGCGGGCTTCTGCCGTGCCCCCCGTCCCTTACTGGGAACCGTTGAATAGGTGGCAAGGAAGGTGGGTCGTCTGATTCTGTCGGCACGCACACCTGGAGCGCGGACGTGTCACGGGTTTGTTTGGTTTGTGTATTGTCCGCCCCATGGTTTAAACAGAGCGGGGACCGGAACACATGACACCCCACACCTGTTTCTGTGAGGAGTGTCAGGCCTGTTTGCAGGCGCCTCTGGGCCTGTCTGTTGCAGACAGAACCGAGGCACCCTGCTGGGGTTTATTGATTAGGCTAACACCCCGTGAGCCGTGAGGGAGGGGGGGGAGATGGCCCCCTCCCTTTATGTCGGCTGGCAGGACAGAGGGACCCGTTCTGCTGATGTTATTGTGTTTGTTGTTGTTGTTTTTTTTTGTTTTTTTGTGAGTCAAGAAAACAGAGAGGGGCTGTTTTTTTAGCTTTATTCGTGCTTATGTGTAACAACATATTTGACTTTATGTCACTCACAGCAGAAAGAACATGATTTGTGTCTAAAACAAAGTCACCAGCTTTTTGTACCGTGCTACAAACAAAGTCTGGACGTGAAAAGATCATTTCCCGTACCGCGTGGGCGGGTGATAGTGTAAAGTTTAGAATCGGTCCTGGTTCATCAGGCACGCTTCTGTTTGGTGTCCCAATTTGCCGAGGAGGTTCTGTACCGGTCCACCTGGCGGGGAACAAATCTGTTCTTACTCCAGGCGTGTTCGGTCCGAGGTGGGCCCGGCGGTGGTCTCTGCCGGTGCTCGACCTCGTACGCCGGCCGCTTTTGCGGTGGGGCACGTGTGGCTGAATGGTGTTGAGGCTGCGGTGCTCTGCTCCCAGCTGACTCCTTGGGGGGGGCGAAGGTTCTCCTGGGGATGCCCACTCGGAGAGCTTCAGCCTGTTTGCGCCTCTGGTCCAGCCTGGTCTGAATTCGATCCAGCGCTTTTCCAAAAAGTCCCGTCGGTTCTATCGAATGGTGGAGAAAAGGAACTTTCTGTCCCTCCGGGAGGTCAGTTAAGGTCATCCACAGATGGCGTATTGCGATGACCACCTCAGCCATTCCTCTGCCTTGTGCAACAGCTGCTGTCCCCATCATGCGGAGCACAAAGTCTGTTGCCCTGCGGGCTTCATCTAGAAGCTCCGCGGCAGCTTGCTTGTCTGTTGTTACCTGGAGCTCCTGTAATTTTTCAGCCAGATAGGCTTGCATCATTGCGCGCGCCGTGAGACCCTGAGCCCTGTAGCATTTCTCGAGCAGAGAAGCCGAAGCTCGACAGGCCTTGCTAGGGAGAGTTGGTTTTGTCCCGGATGACTTGGGAGCCAGATGAGACGCCAGCGTTTTCTCAATTTGAGGCACGTTGCTATTCCCACTTCATCCATCCCGTCCACGTCGAGAAAATGCGAGAGCGGCAGTAGCATGGGAGCTCTGGGCTGAGACCAGGTGCGAGTCAGTTCTGTGAGGAAGTCCGGAAAGACGGGCATCCTTTGCCTCGTGGCGGCCTGCTGCTTTGAGTAAAAATAATTTCCTGTCAACCTTGTGACTTGTTGACAAGGTGGAGGCTCTGGCCATGGGATCTGCAGTGCGTCCGTTGCTCTGTGACACAAGTCGAACAGAGCAAGGATGGAAAAGTCAGTCTCCGGGAGCACAGGCTCAGGCACAGGGTACGGGAGAGGTCTTCTCCCTGTTCCCCGTATCCGACGTCGGATACGTCCGCAGAAAATTCACCTGAGGCTGAAATCAAGATCTCGTCCTCGTTCATCATGCCTCGAGTGTCAAATTCGACTGTTAAGTCCACCATGGGGGCCAGCACATCTGGGCTGTCGCCCCATTCGACTCGGGTGTTGTGGTCCAAAGCCATGCTCTCGAGCTCCGGTGTGGGAGTCAGAGGCTCAGTAGTGTCCGGGTCTGTTGGCGACGCAGCAGCCCCCATGGCCTTGGCGACGAAGTCCGCCCGGTGTCTCCTCACCGCCTCCAGCATCTGGCTGCAGTGTGGGCAAGACTCGGGTGCGTCCAACGCCATGTTCGCATGCAGCATTCCCAAGCAGACGGGACAGGCCTCGTGGGTGTCCGTCACTGAGAGGGAAAAACCTCATCCGTTGGGGCAGGCGCGCGAGGGTGGGCTCGCCGCTCTGCTGGTCTTTTTTGGAAGTCTTGTCTTTCGCTTTGCTTTCTCTGGAGGCATGTCCGAGATAAGACGAGCGAGTCTTTCCAAGATCTTTTTTCTCTTTTTTAGAGACGTCTCCTCCGTCGCGTCGCTTTCGCTGGCTAGCCTGCTATGAATTAGCAGAGGTAGCGGTGTGACGGAGTTAGCGCCGTCAAGCGAAGCAGTCTGCGGAAAGAGGAGAAGATAAAACTTGGGGTTAAGGAAAAATGTGCCGGACTAGCTTTCGCTAGCCCAGCAGTACGCAGGAATAATTCTCTGTGCGCTCTGTGTATGTAAGAGTGGCACCTGCTGCAGCCCAAGATGGCTGCCAATCATCCACAGCTGACGGTCATCCACCTGACGAGTTCCACCTCTACATAAGGCTGCAGTCGAGTTCTGCTCTTCGCTGAAGCATTTTATGCCACACATGGTATTTATGCTTCTAGCCAGTTTGTGAGTACATTTGAGAGAAACTTACCCTGTGCTTGTTGTGTTTTCAGCCCTCGGATTCTCCTGGTTCCAGCTCTCTGCTCGTTCATGCTTTGCCCTCTAGCCACTTGCCTGCCTCGCTCGCTCTCTGGAACTCCATCTCAAGGACTTTAGGACACTCTGGAACATCCTCCTCTTTTCATCCGTAAGGAAACAATAAACAAACAAAAGCAATTACCTTGGAAGAACTTTCTGATCAAACCCATCTGACTGTCCTCTTTTCATCTTCCAGGAAATCCAGAGGACCCTTGTACATTTGTAGATAGATATTCCCACTGTAAATAAATAAACATTGTTACTTTTGCACCTTTTTGTCTTGTGTCGTTCTGAGTCTCGTTACCAACTGGGTTACCTTTTGAAATCATAACAGTTAATGCTTCAGCCTAAACAAAACCCAGAACGAGACCATGAACGCACAAGCTTCCTCCTCGCAGGCCACAAGCCAGACTTCAGTAGAGGGGATGCTAAAACAAATATTAAGTCAACAACATAAGACTCAAACTGACATGCTAGTGCTCGGAGGTATGGTTAACACAATACAGAAGAAACTTGCTATTTCTCCTCCCACAGCTCCTGCTGCCACCTCAGATTCAAACTCGCCTAGCACCAGTTCAAGCAATAACTCTCATTCTCCTCAACAGTTACTGGTTAAACCATCTGAACTCTTCTCAGGAGACCCAGCGATATGTGAAGGCTTCCTCCTACAGTGCAAACTCGCCTTCAAAGGAGCTCCTCAACTTTATTCCACGGACATCGCTAAATAACTTATCTGAACAGTCAGCTTTCAGGTAAAGCCCTCCAGTGGGCATCTTCTTACCTCCACAACCATGATTTGGACTTTGTGTCGTTCGACCAGTTTCTGAACGAGTTCCGCAGGATTTTCGACCGGCCGTTGCAACAACCCAATGCAGAGAAGCGTTTGTTGGGATTACATCAGGGCAGACGACCCGTCTCCGAACACGCTCTGGACTTCCGCATTCTCGCTGCTCAAACGGAGTGGAACGACAGGGTGCTTCAAGGTACATTTCTGAACTCTCTCTCGGATTATGTTAAGGACCAGATTGCAGCAAGAGATGAACCTCCTAGTTTCGACGCACTAATAAATTTGGCGATCTCCGTTGACGAACGCCTCCGGGAACGTCGCCGAGAACGGGACTACAACTACCAGAGACCCAACACTTCCGGCTTCTCCACGTCATCAGGTAGGGAATATAAATTTGGTGCCAAGTTCCGAAGCCCGCTACCGCCATCTACTGGAACTTAGTTAGCATTACCTGAACCTGAACCCATGCAGACTGGTAGGACTAAATTGACAGAAAGTGAAAGAATGAGACGTATGAATTCCAACTTATGCATGTATTGTGGAAAGGAGGGACATTATGTTGCTTCATGCCCACTTTTGGGAAATGTAAACGCCCGCCAATAGAACGGAAGTTATTGGTGGGCACTTCATCTGTCACTTCCATGCGTAGATTAACTTTACCCACTGTCATTCAGTTCGAACAAAATCGTTTTCCTGTGTCAGCATTGATTGACTCTGGTGCTGAACAAAATTTAATCAGTCATGATTTAGTTAAGGAATTTGCTCTCCCCGTTCTGGACATTGACCCAGTTTCTGTTACTGGAGTAACTGGGGAGACTTTGGCACAGATTCGCTTTAAGACTAAAGACTTGCATTTAATCACATCTGGTAATCACCATGAATCTGTTAGTTTCTTTGTGTTTGATTCACCCAACACTCAAATGATTTTAGGGTTTCCCTGGTTGCAGAACCATAATCCCCACATCAATTGGGAGTTTGGTCGGATAGAAAAATGGAGTGACAAGTGTTTGAAGAATTGCCTTCGCTCAGGCATCTCCAACCCTTTAACCAGTAAACAAGAAGCCGAGAACATTGATCTATCCGACATTCCACCTGAGTATCATGATCTGTCTCCAGTGTTTAGTAAGGTGAGGGCTCTCTCTCTTCCTCCCCATCGTCCCTATGACTGTGCCATCGACCTTCTTCCTGGAGCTCCTCTGCCATCTAGCCGTTTGTATCACCTCTCGGGTCCTGAACGTGAATCCATGAAAGCCTACATCGAGGAGTTTTTGGATTCAGGTATCATCCGTCCATCTACTTCTCCACTAGGGGCAGGTTTTTTTTTGTTGCTAAGAAAGACAAGACTCTACGCCCTTGTATTGACTATCGAGGTTTGAACAGTATTACCGTAAAGAACAAATATCCCTTACCACTACTTGACTCAGTCCATGAGCAATTACAACCAGCTACAATCTTCTCCAAATTGGACCTACGTAATGCTTATCACCTTGTCCGTATCAGAGAGGGTGATGAATGGAAGACAGCTTTTAAGATGCCCCTGGGAACTTTGAGTATCTTGTCATGCCTTTTGGCCTCACTAATGCCCCTGCAGTATTTCAAGCGCTGGTTAACGATGTTTTGAGAGACTTTATTGGTGATTTTGTGTTTGTTTACTTGGACGATATTCTCATTTATTCCAGGAATGAGAATGAACATGTCATGCATGTCCGGACGGTGCTCCAAAGACTGTATGAGAACCAACTTTTCGTAAAAGGTGAAAAATGTTCATTTCACACTTCTTCTGTTGCATTTTTGGGTTTTATTTTTGGAGAAGGACACTACAGGGCAGACCCGGAAAAGACTAAGGCAGTGGTGGAGTGGCCGGTCCCTGAGACCAGGAAACAACTGCAACGGTTCTTGGGTTTTGCAAACTTCTACAGACGTTTTATCAAGGACTACAGTCGCATCGCAGCGCCTCTATCACAACTAACATCCATCAACAGAAATTTCAGATGGACCCCGGAAGCCAACTCTGCTTTCGGTAAGCTAAAACAGCTTTTTTCTTCCACTCCCATCCTCTGTCATCCAGACAGCACTCGTCAGTTCATCCTTGAGGTAGACGCTTCAGACACTGGGGTAGGAGCAGTTTTATCACAGAGATCACCTTTGGACAGCAGAGTGCACCCATGTGCATTTTTCTCTCGCCGTCTGTCCCCAGCTGAACGGAATTATGACGTGGGCAACAGAGAACTACTTGCTGTTAAACTAGCACTAGAGGAATGGCGTCACTGGCTTGAGGGCACTGAGCTGCCTTTTCTTATTTGGACTGACCATAAGAACCTCACTTACCTCAGAGACGCTAAACGTCTAAATCCCCGGCAGGCACGCTGGTCACTGTTTTTCAACAGATTCAATTACACATTGACTTTCCGTCCGGGTTCTAAAAATGTTAAACCCGATGCTTTGTCTCGTCAGTTCTCTCCTCCAGATGCTCCAGAAGTTGAAGAGAACATCTTACCCCCGGCTTGCATCATTGGAGCACTCACCTGGCCCATTGCCCAGGAGGTTCGTGATGCCCATCGTTTGGAACCAGACCCTGGCACAGGACCTCCTGGCACGCTCTTCGTTCCCACCGCCATGAGGTCCAAAGTACTTGAATGGGTGCATACGAACAAGCTCTCTTGTCACCCAGGTATTACACGTATGTTATCATTAACCAAGACTCATTTCTGGTGGCCCACTTTATCCCAAGATGTTAAAGACTTTGTTGCAGCTTGTCCCACATGTGCCAGAAACAAGACCGGTACCCAACCCCCTGCAGGTCTTCTTCGGCCATTGCCCACACCCAGCCGCCCATGGTCCCACATCGCTCTTGATTTCGTCACCGGCCTGCCTCCTTCTGAGGGTAACACCACCATTCTCACAATCATTGACAGGTTTTCTAAAGCAGCCCATTTTGTACCTCTTCCCAAGTTGCCTTCTGCAATGGAGACTGCTCATCTCCTTGTACAGCACGTTTTTCGTATACACGGTGTCCCTTCCGACGTGGTGTCGGATAGGGGTCCCCAGTTCGTCTCTCAGGTGTGGCACAGTTTTTGTAGTGCCTTGGGGGCGTCGACCAGTCTCACCTCCGGCTACCACCCGCAGTCCAACGGTCAGGCTGAACGGTGCAACCAGGAGCTTGAAGCCACCCTTCGATGTCTCGTTGAGGGCAATCCCTCTGCCTGGAGTCGACATCTGGTCTGGGTGGAGTACGCTCACAACGCCCATACGTCTGCAGCCACAGGTATGACTCCTTTTGAAGCGTCGCTGGGATATTTGCCTCCTTTGTTCCCCAGCCAGGAGTCGGACATAGCTGTGCCGTCAGTGCAGCACCATTTCAGACGATGTCGGCGTATCTGGCGCCAGGCTAAGGCGGCACTCCTCCGCACGGCCACCCAGAATAAGAGGTTTGCGGACCGCCACCGATCTTCTGCGCCCTCCTATCAGGTGGGTCAGAGGGTTTGGCTCTCCACTAGGAACATCGCCCTGAAGGACACCCCAAGAAAGTTGGCACCTCGTTTCATCGGGCCTTTCCCTGTCGTCCGGGTCATCAACCCCGCTGCGGTACGTCTTCGGCTGCCAGCTTCCATGAGGGTTCATCCGACGTTTCACGTGTCCCAGGTCAAGCCCGTTTCCGTGAGTCCTTTGTGTCCGTCTGCCGACCTTCCGCCGCCTCCTCGTCTCATCGACAACCATCCAGCCTTCACCGTTCGTGCCATTCTGGATGTGCGCCGTCGTGGGAGAGGTTTCCAGTATCTTGTGGACTGGGAGGGTTACGGTCCTGAGGAACGGTCGTGGATCCCTCGCTCTTTTATCCTGGACCCCAGTCTGATCACCGCCTTCTTCAGGGCTCACCCAGAGAAGCGCGTCGGGGCTCCTGGAGGCGCCCCTTGAGGGGGGGGGTACTGTAAGAGTGGCACCTGCTGCAGCCCAAGATGGCCGCCAATCATCCACAGCTGACGGTCATCCACCTGACGAGTTCCACCTCTACTTAAGGCTGCAGTCGAGTTCTGCTCTTCGCTGAAGCATTTTATGCCACACATGGTATTTATGCTTCTAGCCAGTTTGTGAATACATTTGAGAGAAACTTACCCTGTGCTTGTTGTGTTCTCAGCCCTCGGATTCTCCTGGTTCCAGCTCTCTGCTCGTTCGTGCTTTGCCCTCCAGCCACTTGCCTGCCTCGCTCGCCCTCTGGAACTCCATCTCAAGGACTTTAGGACACTCTGGAACATCCTCCTCTTTTCATCCGTAAGGAAACAATAAACAAACAAAAGCAATTACCTTGGAAGAACTTTCTGATCAAACCCATCTGACTGTCCTCTTTTCATCTTCCAAGAAATCCAGAGGACCCTTGTACATTTGTAAATAGATATTCCCACTGTAAATAAATAAACACTGTTACTTTTGCACCTTTTTGTCTTGTGTCGTTCTGAGTCTCATTACCAACTGGGTTACCTTTTGAAATCATAACAGTGTAGGGAGCAAGCTCACCTCTGGTTGAGCGATGAAGCAGCAGAGAAGTCCCGCGAAGAGAGAGAGTTCAGGTTTAAGCGAGGTGAAAGGCAATAAGAGATTGATGGATGGGCGTCAGTGGCTTAAGTACCCAGAGGACGGGGCCTCTGGCGCGACGCTGACGCCCCTGCCATAAAGGCGTGAATGTATTCCTTCAGGTAATCGCGTGGGGGCACAATTCCCATAGCATATGTTGCACTGAGAGACATGACTGAAAGGGAACACATTTTGACTTAACCAATTAATATATTTTCAATGGTAAAATTCCAGAGCCTCTCTTTTTAATTCTTCTCTTCTCTGCACCACCACTTTCCCTCCCTTCCATCTTTCCACTGACCGCACGTAGTGTCACCTCTGGGCACGTAACAAAAACGAAAGTAAAAGTGGAGGCGGGGCGGCCCTGGGTTGAGGAGGTGCACCCGCAGCTGCTGCGGTGATTAAACTGAGGACATGAATAAATGAAGGGCGGGGCGGCTCAGGAGCAGTGCAGTAGAGGTGTTCGGTGTTATATGTTGTTACAAACAAAAGTTGTAAAAGATTTAAAAAAATTAAAAAACGAGGAGCGGCGTCTCCTCTTATGCCGTCCCCTGCTGGATGCCGCCCTGTGCGGTCGCACAGTTCGCTCATAGGGGGAACGCCTCTGGGCCCGCGGGCCCAAGTTGGTCCGCCAAGCAGTCCTCACTACTATATTAAAATGTCCTTTGAAGAATCAATGTGTGTTCACTCAGTCATTCATCAATGGGATTAATCTCCCTAAATAAAGTTTGAATGAATTAATGAATTATTTAGATGGAAAAGTTGGCGGGTGGCACAGCTGGTAGAGCTGCTGCCTCTCAGCGAGCAGGTCCCTGGTTCAAATCCCGGTCCGGGGGCCTTTCTGGGTGGAGTTTGCATGTTCTCTCCGTGCATGCATGGATTTCCTCGGGTACTCCAGTTTCCTCCCACAGACCAAAAACATGCATGTTAGGCTGATTGGTGACTCTAAATTGTCCCTAGGTGTGAGTGAGAGCGTGAATGGTTGTTTGTCTCTTTTGCCTCTGTGGCCCTGTGATGGACTTGCGACCAGACTTAGCTTTTTTATTTAGAATTTTCTACCTGGATTATTGAGCATGCATCAGGGTATTATGGCTAAGTACATAAATCTGAGACTCTCAGAAGATGCATAAATTTCTGACCTATAGGTCAGAAATTTATGCACTTAAATGTCAACAAGAAATTTTAAAATCAATTCTGACATGCACAGGGAGCCAGTGAAGGGAGGACAAAACTGGTGAAATAAGCTCACATCTACGAGTTCCTGTTAATAGCTGAGCTGCAGCATTTTGGATAAGCTGGACATGAAAGGGACACCTGACTGACCCCAACATAAAGCATGTTGAAGTAGTCTAGCCAGGTTGTAACGAATGCGTGGACTATTTTTTTCAAGGTCAGATCTGGCCAACACAGACTTAAGCTTAGCTATCTGCCTTTATTAGAAGAAGCTTTTTTGTAGACCAGCATTAATCTGTTTGCTAAACTTAAAGTCAGAGTCTAAAACCATTCAGAGATTTGTAACATACCTGTACTGCTTAAAGTGTGTGTGACATGATTTTGGAACTTTGCATAAAATGGCACAACATACAGTATATATCTTGTATCATTCAACTTTGTTCGTTGTTGCAAACAAAATGATAAATTAATGAAAATTTGTTTCAAAGTGAGTTCAAAATTTGCGCTGTGTTTCTTCATGGGACATCCAGGTACTTTCGCATGTGAGGTCTGTGACGTACGAACAGGAATGTCAGTCTGTGTCTGCTAGGATAACGCATATTCATTATCTGCAAGATCGCCTCTTTTTTTTGTATAATTTGAAAAATACCATTACGTTGTGTCGCATTTGGGTGTTCTAATATCATCAGTGAACAAGTGAGCCTTTTCACTTTCCCAAAAGATGAAAATTTTCGTCAAGACTGGACAAAACAAACAAAGCTGTCCCCCTCGGAGCCCCCTCGCTCCACCTGAACGGTAAAGCAGAACCTGCTGTTTCTTGAACTAACTTCGGCTTCCCAAACTGAAGAGAAATCGCTCAAATCTAAACTTAGATCCCTAAATTCGTCGGTTTCTATATTGTGCGCCATTGTTATGTAAAAGGGGCGTTCTAGGAGACATTCCTGTTCGTACGTCACAGAAGTCTCATGCGGAAGTACCCGGATGTCCCGTGAAGAAACACGGCGCAAATTTTAAACTCACTTTGAAACGAATTTTCATTAATTTATCATTTTGTTTGCAACAACGAACATAGTTGAATGATACAAGATATATATGTTGTGCCATTTTATGCAAAGTTCCAAAATCATGTCACACACACTTTAAGATGCGGCTCAAGAGAGTCAAGATTAACAGGAACAGAGACAGCAGAAGAGCTAGGGCTAAACACAATGACTTCAGTTTTCTGATCGCTGAAACTTTAAAAGTTTGAAGCCATTTAAGTCTTAAAGTCATCAAGACATTTTAACAGAGGGTGGATTGTGCATGAACTATTTAATTTTAAGGGCAGATAAATCTGACAATCATCAGCATAGCAATTAAATGAAAGATCATGTTTCCTCAGGATTGACACCAAGGGGAGCAGATACAATGAAAACAGAAGGGGTCCAAGAATAGAGCCTTGCGGGACCCTGCAGGAAAGAGGCACTGAAGCCGATAAACTACCGCCAACATTAACACAAAAAACTCCTGTCAATCAGATAAGAATGGAACCATTCTAATGCTGCAAGCAAGCAGTATGTTTTCACTCTAGATTATTTTAATCTCCAACATTTCAACCTTTTCAAACACTGTACAACATTAGGTCACATGTATGATGAAAGTACTGTATAACAATTGAGTTGGAAAGCAAAATATGTGAACAAAAATAAGGTAGAAATCAGGGGATTGCATGTGTTTTCATTTCATCTCCACCTTCCCTCCTCCTGCCAAGGCACCAATGCAGTGTTGACATAATTTGTGATATGATGGGAAAGAAATTCAATTGGCCTGTCTGCACCAAGCAGAGCTGTCCTTGTAGTTTTATGTCCCTACCCCAGTTCTCATTTATAAGACCCACAAGTTATGGCTTGGCTTAATTCTCCAAGTCCTCCAACTGCAGCACTTATAAAAAATAAAAAAAACATTTGGTGAGACATCAGGGCACGCCGACTCACACAACATAAATTTGATAAGTTACAACTTCAGGAAAAAAGGGTTTAGGTTAAAGGAATTTTTGAGAATTATTTGGGTTATGTAACATCCTTCAACGTGTGCAATAACATGAACTTTCTTTACCTTATTCCATGCACTTTTAAAGGCAAAATCATGTAGATCTTGTTTTCAAAGAAAATTTACAACAGTAGTTATAACACAGAACATGAAAAGAAGCTGTGCACGATAAATGACTCCCAAAGCTCTTTTTCTTATTGAGTTGTGTGACAAACTGTGATTTGAGGAGCGCAGGGGGCTCAGTTAAGGAGTTCTCTGAATCATGTGGACTTATGGGATTGAATGTGACAGGAGAACAATGCACCTGACCCACATAGACACAACTGTGAGTTCACTGAAGGCCTGGATCTGTATCCCCTCCAGAATTTCAACTTAGGACCACTTTCTGTGGGAGCGTTGTTGTTTAAATTTATTAAAACCATTAAAGTTATTTTGTGTTTTAAATATTGCACTTTGTTATTCATTTTTATAGCGCCTCTGGAGCTTGCATAAACTGAGACCAATAAAATGGTTTTAAGAATCTAAATGGTTTTAAGAATCTGTTGGAATCCTGGCAAAAACCAATGCAGATATGTTCCTGTTACTGATTTTCTACATCTGCCTTATATTGTTTTGATACTTTAATATTTTGTTTTAATTTGTAAAAAAAAAATCTGTATTTCTCTCTTATGTTTGTCTATTTTTGATCATTTAAGGAAATTTCTACTGTTATGTTTTCATCATTCTTTAGTTTGGAGCAGGTCTCTCTTGTAAATGAGTCCTCGAGGCTCAATGAGATTAAGAGATAAGATAAGATACAAGATACAAGATACAAGATACAAGAAAGGTTTATTGACATTGCATCAATTTTCACCGATACAGCGTAAGTATGTAATTACAGTCATCCAGGAGAGAGATTAGTGTAACAAGCTGCAGCTGAACAAAACATATTTTATCGATATGTTCTTAGCGCGGCCTACCCATCTGTCCCCAGATGAAGGTCAAAGATAGGAAAACAGGATAAGACACGGGGTTTACAGCGTTGATATTAAAAAAAGATGAATCACGTTTTGTCTTCAAGACACCGCGTGATCCAGTAAAAACCATATCAAATAAAGCACATTTAGTTACAGGACAAGATGCATTTATGACGGCAGGCGGGAGGAAACAGTCTGTGTGCAACAATTCTAGATAAGAAACAGTTCGCTGGTCTCAGAGCTCGGCTCAAACCAAGAATGCACACAGAAACCTCTCGGGGGAGGGGTAGGGGGGCAGCGGGTTCTTCAGCTCCCAGTCTAGGAGAAGATTTGTAGCCTTCAACAGTCCAAGGCCAGAGGCCAGATTAGATTAGTTGCTTTATTTTCCAGTCAGACCACAGTGTTCTTTTACTGCGGTCTTTAAGTCCAGGTTCTGTTCTCTGGGTCCAAATCGCCGAATTCGTGTCAGGTTCCGAGCTAAAAGATCCCTTCCGTATGTGCCCTGTTTGAATCCGAGCGGCTGTAAACGAGTCCACAGTTCACACTGCAGGTCCGCGGCAGCCACCGCTTCTCTCACCGTGTGACACAGCCCGCACAACAGCTGGGAAGGTCCTTCATAGCCTGGATCAAAGCATTTTCGCTGAGCGGAGGTCCTCGTCAGCACGCCAATCGCCGCGGTCCCCCTCAGCCCTTCAGTGGCACGAGCCACCAGTGTCCCAATAAATCACAGAGATTCCACGTCCCCGACAGAAAGAGCGGACAGCTGCATTAGCCTGCTCATAGAGTCCATAATGCAGCTCACCGCCTGCATGTCGATAGGGCGCCCTGGCTCTCCCTGGCCAGTGCGCTTCGCAGAAATTTTTGTTGTCGATAGAATCGATAAGTGAAATAGCCCAGAAGACAGTCCACGCACATAATTCCATTCCAAATTGGTTCGAGCGAGCGCTGAAGAGTTATAGACGAGACAAATGCAGAAGCGGGGGAGGGAATGCAGGGAGATAGGAGCAAAAGGAGATGCGACCAGTCCCTGCCGAGAGCGGAAGTATAAGAGAGATAAGAGATAAGAGATTTTTTATTAACATTGCACCAGTAAACCAATACAACGTGATCATGTAAACACAGTCATCCAAGGTCAGAGAATGTTAAGCTGCAGCAATTCAAAACACGCATGTTCAAAACACGCATGTTCGTCAGCGCGGCCATCTCTCATCCATCATGGATGAAGAGCAAAACAGATATGGAAAAAGGAAAAGCACAGTAGGTATCATTTGTGATATTCAAAAAAAGAATTTATCAAAGATTGCCTGAGGACACTCCATGATAAAGTCTCAAAAACTCTATCAGCGAAAGCACAGTCACACGAGACATTGTTGCAGTTTTGACGACAGGCAAGGAGATATATAGTCTGTGAGTAACTTCAAAGAACACAGTTCAGCAGTTGTTCAGCTGGGCGTCATCCGAGCCACACACAGAGATCTCTGGGGGGGGAGGTCAGCAAGGGCACTTCAGCTCTACGCTCCAGGAGAAAGTTTCCAAACAGGCCTCTTTTCAAGGACGTGTGCAGAAACCAGATTAGATAGTCTTTTTGTTTATTCCAATTCAGACCACAGTGTTCTTTTTCACTGCAGCCTTCCAAGTCCAGACGCTGTTTCAGGGCCAAAATTCCAAATCATATGAGGTTCCGGTCTATGAACCCCCATCCGTGCCCAGTTGGGACCCAGGCGGCTGTAAACGAGTCCCAAAACGCCCAGCAAGTCCCCGGTAGTCCACCGACGCACCCAACGTGCGATTGAGCTCATACAACAGCTGGGATGAGTTGCTCACGGCCCGGATCAGAGAATCATGCTGATCAGGGAGTTTCGCCAGCGCGCTGATAGCCGCCGAAGCCCTTCTCAGCTTCAGGTAGCAGACAGTCCCTCCGATGCCAAAAAAGAGAGCAGCTGCTACTAAAAGTCCAATAATCCACAAATCTTCCACGTCTTCGACACTCAAGACGGTTAAACACATAGGCTGCCACTGTCCCCACGAATCCATCATGTATCCAGCCGCGTGTGTGTCAGAGGGGCAGACCGCTTCTCCTGGCACGGTCCGCTTCGTGGAAAAAATCTTATCTATTGAAGAAACAGCCCAATTTACTAATTCCATCGCAAATTGGTTCGAGTGAGCGCTGAAGTGTCAGACGAGACAAAAAGCAAGCAGGGAGGAGGAAAAAAACTTAGGGAAGGAAGGAGCAGAAAGATATGCGACTTGCCTTGTCGAGAGCGGAAGAAGAAGAAAAAAAAAAAAAAAGCTCCATTAACCTGACGAAATAAAGGTTGAATGAATAAAAGATTACATAACATCATAAGTTGGGCTTTATACAGTATTTGTCTACGTGTGCTTTTAATTTAGGTGACAAATGGTACTGTTTATCACAACAGGTACCGGTATTAGGAATTTTGAAGGAACTTGCCATCCATTGTAAACCACATTTGAGGCAGGATACTGGGATACAGCTTTCTGGCAGCACAGGCTAATTTCAACTAGCGGTAAACTACGGTAAGTGAAGTTTAGTTAAAGGGTTAGTTCAGATAATATTAACTGGGTTTTGTGAACAAGTTGTAAACTATTAATATCCATCCATCCATCCATCCATCCACCCATCAATCAATCCATCCATCCATCAATCCATCCATCCATCCATTATATTTACCCACTTCTTCAATACTGGGTTGCTAAGGTCACTGGTGCCCATATCCAGCTATCACTGTGCGTGAGGCGGGGTACACCCTGGACAGGTCTCCAGTCCATCAAAGGGACACATAGGGACAACCGAGACAAACAACCATTCTCTATCTCATTCACACCTAGGGATACTTAGAGTTACCAATCAGCAACATGTATGTTTTTGAGCTGTTGGAGGAAACCGGAGTACCGGTACCCAGAGAAAACCCATGCATGCACAGTGATAACATACAAACTCCACCCAGAATGGCCTCCACGGTGGGGATTTGATCCAACCACCTTCTCGCTGAGAGGCGGCAGCTACCAATTGCACCATTCGTGCCACCACAATTAATATCTATCTCCTTCTATGTTTTTGTATTCATTTAATGAAACAGAGTTTTAATTTTTATTGTATTAATAGGCTATCAGTTTGACATGGTTATTGTTTCAAACCAGTCTCAAAGATTTCACAGCGATTCATGTGAAGGCTTTTTCCCCAAACCATTCCATTGTCACCAATTTACTGTAGCATTCTTGCTGCTAATAATAATAATAATAATAATGAATTCCATTTATAATGCACTTTTCATTAATAAAAATCTCAAAGTGCTACAAATTGTAATAAAGCAAAGATCAAAATAAAACAAGTGATAAAATCAAATAAAATCAATAATAATATCGACTAAGATCAAGATAAAATCATGTGGATGCAGATTAGGCTTGCTTAAAAAATAAATAAAATAAAACAAGTAAAATCAATAAAATCAAGTAAAATCAATAATGATATCAGCTAAGATCAAAGATAAAATCATGTGGAGGCAGAATAGGCTTGCTTAAAAAGAAAGGTCTTTATGCTGCTTTTAAAGTCAACCAGTGACTGTGGAGCTCTCAGGTCATCAGGGAGGGAGTTCCACAGGCGGGGGGCAGCCACACAGAATGCTCGGTCTCCCATGGTCCTCAATTTGGTCCGAGGAATATAAAGGAAATTACTGTTCTGTGATCGTAGAGACCGGGTGGATGAATATGGTGCAAGAATGTCCTTTAGATAGTCAGGTGAAGTGCCGTGCAAGCATTGATGGGTAATGAGAGCAGTTTTGTATTGAATTCTGTAGGTGACAGGAAGCCAATGGAGGTTATGGAGAATGGGTGTAATATGTTCAAATTTACGAACTCTCAACAGAATCCTAGCTGCACTGTTTTGAATGTATTGAAGTTTCTGAAGGTTTTTGCCAGGGATACCAATAAACAGGGAGTTGCAGTAGTCGAGCCTGGAGGAGACAAAGGCATGGACGAGTTTCTCAGCATCAGGAAAAGTCAGAGATGGGCGAAGTCTGGAGATGTTTCGAAGATGGAAGAAGCAGGTTTTAAACAGATGCTTAATGTGATTTTCAAATGTAAGATGAGAGTCCATTTTTATTCCAAGATTTGTAACAGAGGTGGAGAGGGGGATGTCTTGACCAGAGAAGGAGATTGTTGTTAAAGTTGATGTTTGTATCTGGTGAGGGGTGCCAATCAATATGGCCTCAGTCATAGAATGTTTTACTGAAAACATTTTGGAGTTACTAGCTAAAAATAGTAACAAACCTATCTTTCTATGTGGTGACTTCAATATTGACCTGGGAAACAAGGCAAACTCAGATAACATTACTCCATCCATCCATCCATCCATCCATCCATCCATCTTCTTCCGCTTATCCGGGGTCGGGTCGCGGGGGTAGCAGCCTAAGTAGGGAGGCCCAGACTTCCCTCTCCCCAGCCACTTGGAGCAGCTCCTCCGGGGGAATCCCAAGGCGTTCCCAGGCCAGCCGAGAAACATAGTCCCTCCAGCGCGTCCTGGGTCTTCCTCTGGGTCTCCTCCCGGTGGGACATGCCCGGAACACCTCACCAGGGAGGCGTCCAGGAGGCATCCTAACCAGATGCCCGAGCCACCTCAACTGGCTCCTCTCGATGTGGAGAAGCAGCGGCTCTACTCCGAGTCCCTCCCGGATGACTGAGCTTCTCACCCTATCTCTAAGGGAGAGTCCAGCCACCCTGCGGAGAAAACTCATTTCAGCCGCTTGTATCCGAGATCTTGTTCTTTCGGTCATAACCCAAAGCTCATGACCATAGATGAGGGTGGGAACGTAGATCGATCGGTAAATTGAGAGCTTTGCCTTTTGACTCAGCTCTCTCTTCACCACGACAGACCGGTACAGCGCCCGCTTCACTGCGGACGCTGCACCTATCCGCCTATCGATCTCACGCTCCAGTTTTCCCTCATTCGTGAACAAGATCCCGAGATACTTAAACTCCTCCACTTGGGGCAGGACCTCCTCCCCGACCCGGAGAGGGCATGCTACCCTTTTCCGGCTCAAGACCATGGCCTCGGATTTGGAGGAACTGATCCTCATCCCGGCCGCATCACACTCGGCTGCAAACCGCTCCAGTGAAAGTTGTAAATCACGAACTGATGAAGCCAGTAGGACCACATCATCTGCAAAAAACAGAGAAGCGATTCTAAGGCCACCAAAACGGATCCTCTCAACACCTTGGCTGCGCCTAGAAATTCTGTCCATAAAAGTTATGAACAGAATCGGTGACAAAGGGCAACCTTGGCGGAGTCCAACTCTCACCGGAAACGAGCCTGACTTACTGCCGGCAATGCGGACCAAGCTCTGACACCGGTCGTACAGGGACCTAACAGCCCTTATCAAAGGGCCTGGTACCCCATACTCCCGGAGTAACCCCCCGAGGGACGCGGTCGAATGCCTTCTCCAAGTCCACAAAGCACATGTAAACTGGTTGGGCAAACTCCCACGCACCCTCCAGGACCCTGCTGAGGGTGTAGAGCTGGTCCAGTGTTCCACGACCAGGACGAAAACCACACTGCTCCTCCTGAATCCGAGGTTCGACTATCCGACGGACCCTCCTCTCCAGAACCCCTGAATAGACCTTACCAGGGAGGCTTAAGATAACATTACTGAATTTATAAATTCAATGTATAGTTTTAATTTATTTCCATTGATATTAAACCCTACTAGGATAACAACGTATAGTTCTACAATAATTGACAATGTTTTCACAAATTTATCAAAGGATTATTTAAATAGTGGTATTTTGTTAGCTGACATGAGTGATCATTTACCAATTTTCACAATTTACAATAAAGAAGCCTGTAAAACAAAACAAACTCACAAAAAAGCAGATGAAAAAACAATAATAAATACATCAAAAAAAGCTTTGGATAGATTAAAGGTTGATTTAATTAATCAAGAATGGAATGATGCATATGTAACAGATGTTAATAAATCATATGATGAGTTTATAAACATCTTGAATGGCTTGTATAAACAATAAAATTGTGTACTAAATACCAATATGAGGAAACGCACCATGGACCAACCATGGATGACGACAGGTTTAAGAAATGCTTGTTAAAAAAAAGAATTACCAGTATTCCTGTTTTTTTAAAATGCAGGACTCCAGAGATGGAATATAAATACAAAAAATATAAGAATAAACTACTAGGAATTATAAAGAAACAAAAAAAGGATTACTATAGTGGACTCACACATAAAACAAATGGAGATATGAAAGGTTCCCAGGAAAGTTCTAAATAGTGTTTTGAATAAACAAAACACCAAATACAGCTTGCCACAGTATTTCAAGAAAAACAATATTGAAATAAATGATGCAGATTCTATTGCAAACAAATTTAATAACTATTTTGTGAACGTGGGACCAGACCTTGCCAACAATATTCCACAAGTTGACGTAAACGTCAGAGTCAGAGAGTCTTTATTGTCATTTGCACCGCATGTGGTACATGTGATGAAACGAGATTATGTACCGGTTACATCCAGTCCCAGTTACATCCAACAACAAAATGTAAGAGAAAAACAGTAATAACATCTAGTATATAACTAAGAAAAGAAAACATCAACTAGAAATACATTAAGCCCTAATGTAATCCATCCATCCATCCATTTTCGTCCGCTTATCCGGGTTCGGGTCGCGGGGGTAGCAGCCTAAAGCCTAGGATATAGTTGACGCGGCGCATAGGGCGCGAGGGTGCGCGCGCGAAAAGTGACGCAATCGCATAGTCCCCGCAACCGCGCTTTGGCCAGCGCGTTGGTTTCGCGCGTGGTCGTTCACCTCCGAGTTTTTGAAGCTCCGCAAGCCTAGCGCGCGCCAAATTGATTGACAGGTCAGGTG
>JBBPBX010015545.1:14769-24819 GCA_038048925.1 Garcialebias charrua | reverse complement strand
TTTGTGACACTGTTGGAAGTCCTCCTTGCATTTGGGTCTCAACCAACACCCGAGCGTGACAGTTTCCTGTATTTTACTCTTTTCAGCTATTCCTTAACCCTGACCAGTCTCTGGTAGGCTTTGAGCAGCTTGAGGCTCAGCCTGGTCTGGACAGGCCCAACCTGGGTTCCACCTGGGGTTTTGACTGTTGGCTTTGGGCAGTCTAGTCCAATTCCAGTTTGATTTTTGGAACCCAAAGACATGGGGTTTCATTCAGGTTGGGCTGGTGCTGCAGATTTGATATCAGCAGACTGCTGGCCATTGGTTGTTTCGCTGACCTGGGGAGTCAAGTCACAGATGAGTCCTACTTCCTTCTGGCCATCCATCCATCCATCCATTTTCTTCCGCTTATCCGGGGTCGGGTCGCAGGGGTAGCAGCCTAAGTAGGGAGGCCCAGACTTCCCTCTCCCCAGCCACTTGGAGCAGCTCCTCTGGGGGAATCCCAAGGCGTTCCCAGGCCAGCCGAGAAACATAGTCCCTCCAGCGTATCCTGGGTCTTCCTCTGGGTCTCCTCCCGGTGGGACATGCCCGGAACACCTCACCAGGGAGGCGTCCAGGAGGCATCCTAACCAGATGCCCGAGCCACCTCAACTGGCTCCTCTCGATGTGGAGAAGCAGCGGCTCTACTCCGAGTCCCTCCCGGATGACTGAGCTTCTCACCCTATCTCTAAGGGAGAGTCCAGCCACCCTGCGGAGAAAACTCATTTCAGCCGCTTGTATCCGAGATCTTGTTCTTTCGGTCATAACCCAAAGCTCATGACCATAGATGAGGGTGGGAACGTAGATCGATCGGTAAATTGAGAGCTTTGCCTTTTGACTCAGCTCTCTCTTCACCACGACAGACCGGTACAGCGCCCGCTTCACTGCGGACGCTGCACCTATCCGCCTATCGATCTCACGCTCCAGTTTTCCCTCATTCGTGAACAAGATCCCGAGATACTTAAACTCCTCCACTTGGGGCAGGACCTCCTCCCCGACCCGGAGAGGGCACGCTACCCTTTTCCGGCTCAAGACCATGGCCTCGGATTTGGAGGAACTGATCCTCATCCCGGCCGCATCGCATTCAGCTGCAAACCGCTCCAGTGAAAGCTGTAGATCACGAGCTGATGAAGCCAATAGGACCACATCATCTGCAAAAAACAGAGAAGCGATTCTAAGGCCACCAAAACGGATCCTCTCAACACCTTGGCTGCGCCTAGAAATTCTGTCCATAAAAGTTATAAACAGAATCGGTGACAAAGGGCAACCTTGGCGGAGTCCAACTCTCACCGGAAACGAGCCTGACTTACTGCCGGCAATGCGGACCAAGCTCTGACACCGGTCGTACAGGGACCTAACAGCCCATATCAATGGGCCTGGTACCCCATACTCCCGGAGTACCCGCCACAGAACCCCCCGAGGGACGCGGTCGAATGCCTTTTCCAAGTCTACAAAGCACATGTAAACTGGTTGGGCAAACTCCCACGCACCCTCCAGGACCCTGTTGAGGGTGTAGAGCTGGTCTAGTGTTCCACGACCAGGACGAAAACCACACTGCTCCTCCTGAATCCGAGGTTCGACTATCCGACGGACCCTCCTCTCCAGAACCCCTGAATAGACCTTACCAGGGAGGCTTAAGAGTGTGATCCCTCTATAGTTGGAACACACCCTACGGTCCCCCTTTTTGAATAGGGGAACCACCACCCCAGTCTGCCAATCCAAGGGAACTGCCCCCGATGTCCACGCGATATTGCAGAGTCGCGTAAGCCAACACAACCCCACAACATCCAGAGCCCTAAGGAACTCAGGACGAATCTCATCCACCCCCGGAGCCTTGCCACCGCGGAGCTTTTTAACCACCTCGGCGACCTCCGCACCAGAGATTGGAGAGCCCGATCCAAAGTCCCCAGGCTCCGCTTCCTCAGTGGAAGACGTGCCAGTAGGATTGAGGAGGTCTTCGAAGTATTCCGCCCACCGACTCACAACATCCCGAGTTGAGGTCAACAGCACGCCATCCCCACCATAAATGGTGTTGGTCGCGTACCGCTTTCCCCCCCTGAGACGCCGGATGGTGGACCAGAATCGCCTCGAAGCCGTACGGAAGTCATTCTCCATGGCCTCTCCGAACTCCTCCCACGCCCGAGTTTTTGCCTCAGCAACCACCCGAGCCGCATGCCGCTTGGACTGCCGGTACCTATCTGCTGCTTCCGGGGTCCCACAGGCCAAAAAGGCCCAATAGGACTCCTTCTTCAGCTTGACAGCATCCCTCACCGCCGGTGTCCACCACCGGGTTCGAGGGTTGCCACCACGACAGGCACCAACAACCTTGCGGCCACAACTCCGATAAGCTGCCTCGACAATAGAGGCGCGAAACATGGCCCACTCGGGCTCAATGTCCCCCGCCTCCCTCGGAACGTGTTCAAAGCTCTCCCGGAGGTGGGAGTTAAAGCTCCGTCTTACGGGAGACTCTGCCAGACGTTCCCAGCAGACCCTCACAATACGTTTGGGTCTGCCAGGTCTGACCGGCATCCTCCCCCACCATCGGAGCCAACTCACCACCAGGTAGTGGTCAGTTGACAGCTCCGCCCCTCTCTTCACCCGAGTGTCCAGGACATGCGGCCGCAGATCAGATGAGACGACAACAAAGTCGATCATTGAACTACGACCTAGGGTGTCCTGGTGCCAAGAGCACATATGGACACCCTTATGCCTGAACATGGTGTTTGTTATGGACAATCCATGACGAGCACAGAAGTCCAACAACAGAACACCACTCGGGTTCAGATCAGGGGGGCCGTTCCTCCCAACCACACCCCTCCAGGTCTCACTGTCATTGCCCACGTGAGCGTTGAAGTCCCCCAGCAGAACAAGGGAGTCCCCAGGAGGCGCACCCTCCAATACCCCCTCCAAGGACTCCAAAAAGGGTGGGTAATCTGCGCTGCCGTTCGGCGCATAGGCACAAACAACAGTCAGAGCCCGTCCCCCCACACGTAGGCGAAGGGAGGCTACCCTCTCGTTCACCGGGGTGAACCCCAACGTACAGGCACCGAGATGGGGGGCAACAAGTATGCCCACTCCTGCTCGGCGCCTCTCACCAGGGGCAACTCCAGAGTGGAAGAGTGTCCAACCCCTCTCAAGGAAACTGGTTCCAGAGCCAGAGCCATGCGTTGAGGTGAGTCCGACTATTTCTAGCCGGAACCTCTCAACCTCACACACTAGCTCAGGCTCCTTCCCCACCAGAGAGGTGACATTCCATGTCCCAATGGCCAGCTTCTGTAGCCGAGGATCAGACCGCCAGGGTCCCCGCCCTCGGCCACCACCCATTCCACAATGCACCCGACCCCTTTGGCCCCTCCCACAGGTGGTGAGCCTATGGGAAGGTGGTGAACTTCTGGCCAGTTGCTCCTAATTTTCTTTTAATACAAACAGCAATGTAAAAGAAAGCACAAGTACCCTGGACAAATAACAGGTCGCAGTTATTGCTGAGCTTTCTTGCAAAAGTGAAATTTCAAAAAGAGCTGGACGGGCACCATGCGAAACATGAAGTGTTTAGCCATGTCTCAGAACTGTTGGCCCCCTCTTACAATGTTGGAAATGCAAATATGACTCAGCCATCTATAAATAGCAAATGGTAAATGGACTGTACTTACATAGCGCTTTCCTATCTTATCAAGACACTCAAAGCTCTTTGCAACACAATATGTGCCTCATTTACCCATCCATAGAACACTCTAATATATCTATACAAATACTAATCAGTGCTTTAAATCACATTCAAACACCGCTGGGACTAACATTGGAGGTAATGAGGGGTTCAGTGTCTTGCCCAGGGACACTCAGCATGTCACTGCTGGCGGAATCGAACCCACAACTCTCCCATTGGAGGAAGACTGCTCTAACCACTCATCCACAGATGCCCACAAAAGCGATCAGCAAGCGGTTATCAGGGCACTAACAATCGGTCGTTAGGCTGATGGTCCTCCTTTTGCATGTGAACAACTAGTTTTGGGTGTCACCTGCAAACTGTTTGATCCACTGTGAGAAAGTGCTGCTTATAAGACTGAGTTTGCTTGCCACTCCTCAGACTGATGAAGTATTTTGGATAAAATATGAAACATTTGAACAAAGAACCCAGCCAGAGGACTTGACTCAACCTTGTCAGATTTACCTACCTGAATCATTGAGCATGCATCAGAACATTTTGACAAAAAACTTCCCAACTCACTGAGGAAAAAAAAGTATATTCTCAGATATAAAAATTTAAAACAAATGTAAGACAGTTTTACTGCTTAGACTGATCACTGAAGCTTTTAAGCACATGGGACATTACATCCATTCATCCATCCATCCATCCATTATCTTTACCTGGTTCTACCTTTGTGGGGTTGTGGGATTAAATGTTGCCCATACCCAGCAGTCACTGTGCGAGAGGCGGAGTAAACCATGGACAGTATGTTGCATGTCTGTCACAGACATGGGATGTTGAAAAGGCAAAATGATAGCAGTTCTATCATCATACTAATGATGAGCTGACATTTTCAGGAGCCTTTCTGATTCCCTACCTGATCTTACTGGTGCTGGAGGGAATGCCTCTTCTGCTGCTGGAGTTTGCCATCGGCCAGCGTCTCAGGAAAGGTAGTGTTGGCGTCTGGAGATCCATCAACCCCTACCTGACTGGTATAGGTGAGTAATATAAACAAGCACAGCAAAATTGCAAACCTGCTAGTAAATACTTAAAATTTAAAAGGGTGAAACTGTCTTCCTCAGGGATCTCCTCCATGTTGGTGTCTTTATTAATTGGGTTGTACTACAACACATTGATAGCCTGGATCTTGTGGTATTTCTTCAACTCCTTTCAAGATCCCCTACCGTGGACCCAGTGTCCTCTCAATGACAATAGTACAGGTCTTTTAAAACAAATGCACACAGCCAAACCTTGTAACTCACTCCATTTCTGCTCAAAACACTGATTGTTTTTTGTCTCTGCAGAATATGTACCTGAGTGCCAGCAGAGCTCCACTGTGGATTATTACTTTTATAGAGTGACTCTGAACAGTTCAACCGCCATAGATAACTCTGAAGGCATCCACTGGCCCATGGTGGTCTGTCTGTTAGCGGCCTGGACGATCATCTGCATTGCCTACATACGAGGGATCAATACATCAGGAAAGGTTTGTAAACTCTGCAATCAAAATCCAAATATCTAACAGCTGGTTCCACTGCTTCATGTTGGTTTTATCTCTTGTCATGACCTCAGGCAGTCTACGTCACAGCCATCTTGCCTTACGTAGTGCTGGGCATCTTCCTTATCCGAGGACTGACTCTGAAAGGTGCCCTGAGTGGATTAGAATACCTCTTCACCCCAGATGTGTGTTTCTAATTTTTATGTAGGGGGGCAATCCGCAGATGTCGTAATAAAAATCTGCATCACCCCGTACTGTTTGTTTCCCTCTTGCAGGTGAATGAGTTGACTAAACCAACAACGTGGCTGGACGCCGGTGCTCAGGTCTTTTATGCCTTTAGCATAGCATGGGGAGGCCTGATCTCCTTCTCAAGCTACAATCCTATTCAGTAAGAAGCAACAACAAAGCTTTGAATAGCACATAAACTAACTTGAAAATAGTGTCTCATCACAATTTCCCGTCTGTTCTCTTTTCTTCCAGCAACAATTGCATGCAAGATGCTGTGATCCTGACTGCTGTGACTGGTCTGACCTCAGTCTTTGCTGCCACCGTCACATACACCATTATTGGCTTCAGGGCCACTGAAAATTATGACACTTGTATGAGTGAGTGAGTAGTCTCAACATACAAAGTATAAGTTGGAACTGCATCTTCTTCTTCTTCTTCTTCTTTTTCTTCTTTCGGCTTTTCCCTTTTCAGGGGTCGCCACAGCGAGTCATCCTCCTCCACCTCACTCTGTCCTCTGCATCCTCTGTCCTCACTCCAACTACCTTCATGTCCTCTCTAACTGCATCCATATATCTCCTCTTTGGCCTTCCTCTGTGTCTTTTTCCTGGCAGCTGCATTTCTAACATCCTTCTACCAATATACCCACTGTCCCTCCTCTGGACATGTCCAAACCATCTCAGTCTGGCCTCCCTAACTTTATCTCCCAGTTGTTTAACATGTGCTGTACCTCTGATGATCTCATTCCTGATCTTATCCATCCTTGTCACTCCTAAGGAGAACATCAGCATCTTCATTTCTGCAACTTCCAGTTCTTTCTCCTGTCTTTTTGTCAATGGCACTGTCGCCAGACCATACAACATATATTTGGAACTGCATATTGTCATTTATTTCTTACCTGTTTTATGTGCTTGTATAACGATACAAGATACAAGAGTAAAGGCTTTTGGAAGAGAAAAATACACAGATTTAACAGAAACAAGTGCTGCACATCTTGTCTATTGGCATGCAAGCACTGCACAACAAAACACTGCAAAATCCATCTGCACACATGACAAAAGTATCCCTACAAAAGATAAAGATGTTGGTTTCTAATTCATAATTAAACAAAGAACTGCCTAGTCCCTCAGCATTCTATTTCCCTAGTCATCTCTTCTGAGGCCAAGACAACATTCTACACTCAAATAGGCAGGCCATGTACAGTAACAGGCCATAGTTTACCCCAGTCTGGACTCTACCTGGAGTTAAAGGCACATAGGCTAGATTATATCACAGGTATACTATGACCTTGGCCAATGTATACTCAGAGGTACAGTATTGTTAATCTTTATTTAGCCAGGCAAATCCCAATGAGCTCACATAACTCTTTTGCAAGGGAGGCCTGGGCCTGAAGGCTGACTAACATGCATGGTTTGATCTGTGGGAGGAAACCGTAGTACCCAGAGAAAAGCCACGCAAGCATGAGAAGTACATGCAAACTCCATACAGAAAGACCCCAGATCCAACCAGAGATTTAACCAAGGACCTTCTTGCTGTGAGGCAACAGTGCTAACCACTGAGCCATGCATGCGGCCAATAAATTGTATAAATAAATGGTTAAAAAATGGCCTAAACCTATTCATACCCCCCAGACCAGATTTTGGGTATAGGTAAGTTTATTCTGGCCTGGATGGGTTTAGTCTGGCCTAATCTATTTTACACAACCAGGTACAGTTTGGTCCAGGACAGTTTATCCCCTGGGGTTTACTCTGGCTTGAGCCAAGTAATATCTGGCTTTAATCTGGGCAGGGGTTAATTTGGACTGTTGCATTGGCTTCACAAACAAGCGTGTTGCCATCACACCGGTAGACTTTTAACTCCAGGCCATGTTTCTCAACGACATGGTTATTGTTCAATCCTAAATGTATCATATTAATTCATATTTTTTAATAACCCTTCCACAAAAATGCTTGACTGGCACCACTTATGCTCTGTTCCTCGCTTAGGAACATGTGGTGACCTAATACCAAAAGTACAACAATGGCTACTGGTATATTAGCATGTCGCTTTTGTAAATGAGCCCACGAGGCTCAGTAAGATTTACCTGACTAAATTCATTCATTCATTCATTCATTCAACCTTTATTTATACAGGCTAGCCTCGTTGAGTCACGGGGACTCATTTACAAGAGGGACCTGTCTCACTCACACCAAACAACCATCCACTCTCACACTCACACCTAGGGTCAATTTAGAGTCACCAATCAGCCTAACAAGCATGTTTTTTGGTCTGTGGGAGGAAACCGGAGTACCCGGAGGAAACCCACGCATGCACGGGGAGAACATGCAAACTCCACCCAGAAAGGCCCCGGACCGGGATTTGAACCGGCAACCTTCTCGCTGAGAGGCAGCAGCTCTACCAGTTGTGCCACCGTGCTGCCCAAATAAAGGTTGAATGAATGAATGAATTAATATTGTAGTGTTACACAGGTAAAGATACCTTCATTGCTAAGTATAAGCACTAAACAGTCTTTTATGTAAGGGCAAAAATGACATTACAAAATAATAGAATCTTCACAGTCAAAATTATTTTAAATTATGTTGAATGCCTGAAAAGCAAAAGCAAAAAAAGTTTTTAACAAATAAATGAAGGTTTGGCTGAAAAACTGGGAGTTATTAGCCTGGTTAAAACCAGACCCTTGTCCTTCACTTTGCTTCGTACTACTAGGGTCTGGACTTTCTCCATAGAGAACCGATTCTTGCTGGAGGCGTGGCCTCTGCTGAGGAACAAAACCATTGGATCTTAGAAAAATTTTGAACAGGGAAAGCATTCTGCTCCCTCCCCCTCAGAGCCATATATGGCTGCTCCCCCGTGGTCTGTTGAACTTGACTTCAGCTCCGCCTCCTGCTGCATTTTCTCTCGCTGCAGCTGCATATTCTGTGTTTATATGTTAATAAAACGTTCTAAAAAAATAAAATAAAACCATGGAGCGCTGGTCCAGCACACCAGAAGACCAGAAAATCTGCAGGGACTCGGGCAGCAACGTAAAACCCGAGTTTAATTCTCTCGTGACAACCTGCCATTTCCTCATTCATTTGCACTCAGCGGAGGGAGAGGAGGAGGAGGAGGGAGCGATCACTTGACTTTTGGCAAAAAAACAAAAGAAAACTCCAGATAAGGGATTAAGAAGGGGAATTTAATACATTTGTGTCACATATAAAACAGTCCTGCATCGCTTTGCATCGCTTTGAATGAGAACATGCGGATGCTCGCTGGCTGCGCGCTGGGACAGGTGGGGGCGTGGGTTAGGGGCCAAAAACTCCGCCCCTTTTGTTCTCTGATTGGTCCGGTCAAAAATCTACTGGAGAAATCCTTCTCTATGGGAGAAGTTCCAGACCCAGCAGTGAAGGGAAATGAGAATTGAGCGGAGCTGCGTAGGAATGGTGAGGGCCAGGCTAGGGAGTTATATAAGCTTGAAAATGTAGTTAAAATAAATGTAAGAATTAAAAATGAGATTTATAATCTAAAATACTTCTTTAAAATCGTAAATGTGCACATTTGTAATGATCAGTAAGTTCTAACTGGATCTGAAACATTACATTCAGTAATCCATAAATATTGATTATTGATTTCTTTCTTCCTTAGAAACATCAAAACTTTGTTAAACACATTTGAGCTTCCTGAGGTCAACATCACTACAAACAACTTTGATGCAGTCTTTAATGAGCTGAACAGTTCCTATCCAGATATCATTCTTGGACTGGACATCCGAACTTGTGACATGCAGAAATTTCTCAGTGAGGTGATTTGATTTATAAAAATCTATAAAAATCCTCTTCATGTGATTGTTTCTCATCTAATCATCTAATCTAGTCTGGTTGTTTGTTCAGGGAGTAGAGGGAACAGGTCTGGCTTTCATTGTCTTCACTGAGGCCATCACCAAGATGCCTGGCGCCCCGATTTGGTCTGTCCTCTTTTTTGTCATGCTTCTCTGCCTGGGACTCTCAACTTTGTTTGGCAACATAGAGGGAGTGGTGGTCCCACTGAAAGACTTGAACGTGTTACCTAAAACATGGCCCCAAGAAGCTCTGACAGGTATTTATTTTAATTGATCTAAAAAAGTTTTTTAAAAGTTTTAAATCCAAATCAGCTGACTGTTAACACGAACACCATGTTGTTGTTTCTGCTTGTTTCAGGAGTGACCTGCATAGCAGCTTTTATCATCTGTTTACTGTTTGCGCAGCCTTCTGGGATTTATTGGGTAACTCTCTTTGACAACTTTGCTGGATCAGTCCCTCTTCTGACCATTGGATTGTTTGAGTTGATCGCTGTTGTTTACATCTACGGCATTGACAGGTTAGTGAGCAAATCTGCTGACAGCAAAAATACTATTCAAATTTCTGTTTGCATCAGAGCGGCACCTATATTCAAGTAAGTTTTTTTATGGTTGATTCGAAATTCCAATTTTTGTAACACGCTAACCTGCCAATGTTAATTTCTAATTTTCTCTCTATTATAACAGCATGCAACTTTTATTTTTATTTTTAAATTATTTTAATTGAATAAAACTTTTGAGGGTGTTTAATAAATGGTGATAAATGAATGATTTTATTGGAGTAAGTACCACATTGGCTGTAACTTAATT
>JBBPBX010015544.1:38920-41370 GCA_038048925.1 Garcialebias charrua | reverse complement strand
TTATCTTGAATTGTAAAATATCAATAAATGAAAAAGCAAAATCCTTACATTTTTTTAGCTGTTAATGTCACCCCTACATAATGGCCACAAAAGACCCTCCAGCAAACCTAAAGTGGCCCATGGGCCACCAGTTCATAATCACAGTTGTAGCAGGTTGTTGCAGCTCTGATCACTTTTGAACGAAGGCGTAATTCATTCAACATTTATTTATTTGGGTTAATCCCATTGAGCCTCGAGGACTCATTTACAAAAGAGACCTGTCCACAAACTAAAGAATGATGACAACAGCAACAGTAGATTTTCCTTGAACAATCAACAATAGACAATCATAAGAGAGAAATACAGATTTTTTTTTCAACAAGTTAAAACAAAGATGTCAAAGTAGCAAAACAGACAGATTATAAGGCATGGTCTGACAGAATGACTCAGCCGCTTCTTTCAATATTAAGGTGCAATGTTCGTTTCCAACCAGCAGGGGGGGCTGCTGCACATTGTGCTGCTCTCTCTCTCTCTCTCTCTCTCTCTCTGTGTGTGTGTCTTTGTATTTACTACCTTGTAAGGCCCATTTTTCCAACATATACTACATTGTGAGGACCAAATGTTCCTTGTGGGGCCCAAAGCTCGGGCCCCATAAGATGAAGTGCCATTAGTGGGTTAGGGTTAGGTTTAGAACTAAGGTGTGAATGAGGATGGGTTAGGTTTAGGAGTAGATATGTACTGGTGATGGTTAGGTTTAGGGTAAGGGTAAGGGTTAGGCTATAGAAATTAATGAAAAATGAATGGAAGTCAATGCAAAGTCCCTGTAAAGATAGAAAGACAAACTTGTGTGTGTGTGTGTGTGTGTGTGTGTGTGCCCTGAAGTCTGAAAGCTGCAGTCACCTGGTGCATACCTGATTGATAACAGTTTTCACATATCTCCCTAAACATTATTGCTAAAATGGTAAAAAAAATAAAAATAAAAAAATAAAGCTAAAAGCTTTTTCAATGTGAAAATAACGGAGTATTTTTTTCTGTTTTGTAAGTACACAGCTCAAGATAAGACCAGAATTTTGATGGTTCCAGTCTAGCATAACATTTTATTATTTATGATATCTGAGAGGCCTGAAGAGGAGTAGTTTTATCTCAGAAACTGGGTCTTATCACTAACTGGATGTCACAGGTTTTCTCAGCAGCATACAGCGGCTGTAGTGGCTGTGTAGGTTTGCATTAATTACATTGAATTCATCAGGATGAGACTGAAGGGAGCAGTTGAAAAAGTGATTTTAATTACTAATTAAGCAGTGATATTTTTTTCCCCTGCAGAGCTATCACACATTGTTTTTATAATTCAGATGGATTAATGATCTTCATTTTCCGGAGTGGTTCACTGAGTAAATTAGATTGAAATTACATATTTATGTGAATAAAAAAAACACCCTGCTTCCTCTGGATAAATAACTTTGCAGAATCCAATTATCTTACTTTATTGTCTAATTTACATTGTTTCAAAATGCAATTTGTATTTTAGGAATGCATGGTCGAACTGGAAGAGGGAGCTGTTTTTACACAGAAAGCATTTTTATTGTCTTTCTTACAAGTTCTCACCATTATCTTGTTTTTATCTTGCAACACAAGTGATTAGGATAATTAATCACTTCATGATACACTGAGTAGTTCTAGAAAGTATCTGTTTCTTTTGTAAACATTTTGCTCTAGACGTGGAATCAAGAAATGTATCCCATTATTGACTTGTTATAACAGGAATGCAGCTTTTTGGGGGGGGGCTTTAAAAATCCTGTGCAGTTCTTGAGCCTGTGGATCAGAGGAGCAGGTCAACCATTAGCGATCATCATCTTAATCAAGATCCTTTACAGAAAAAAACTTTATTTGAAAAGCTGCAGACTTAGTGTGGTTTGACAACTCACAGCGCTTTGAGACATTTTACAGACCAACAGATCTGCCCTCTAAATCTGGAGTTCGTGCCCCACTTTGGTTAACTATGTCAGAAGTGAGGTTTCAAAAAAACTACCGCCTGAGCACTTTCCTGTGCATGTTTATTTTTGACTTTTAGTTTTAAAATCACATTTTTAGTACAATCTCAATTCAGGAAAAGCGTGTGTGTAAAATGTAAATTAAAAACAACATGTAATGCTTCGTAAATCTAATTTACTCATATTTTGTTAGTAATGGAACATAGTAAAGATGTAAAATATTGAAAATAAGAAACTGTAGGTTTTGGAGAAAAATAAGGTAATTTTGAATTTTATGGCGACAACACATCTAAAAAAATTGGGATGGAAAGTGTAAAGTTAAAGCTGCAGTCTGCAGTTCTGTAGTGCAGTCTGTAAGTTTTCTAAAAATATATTTTAAACCTATTTCTTCACTCTGTCACTATCTCCTGACAGACTGATGTTAGACAAAGTAATCTCTGAAAAAACTATACTGTATTCCCCTTGCTTCTCCAGGTGGTA
>JBBPBX010015544.1:28920-36420 GCA_038048925.1 Garcialebias charrua | reverse complement strand
GTAGTCCCCGACTTACGAGCGCATCGACATACGAGGTTCTGGACTTACGAGCTGACTAACGAACAGTAAAGTTGTACAGAACATACAGAAAATACAGCACTGGTATGTGTTTTTAGATGAAAGTGTGTTAACTAACAGTTTGTAAACAAGTTTCTGAGCATGTTTATGAACTAGTATGTACGTTTGTGATGAAAAACGAGTGTTCGTAGTAGCGCTAGCATAAATATTCCGACTTACAACCGAAAATCCGGACTTACGAGCGACACATGTTTCGTGTTCCGACATACGAGACTTTGTCTTACGAGCACCTCGCAGGAACGGAACTCGCTCGTAAGTCGGGGACTACCTGTAGTACCTTTCTATCTAATCAAGATACTCAAAGCACTTTACAGCACAATCTGTGCTCTCATTTGCCTCCACACACACATTCTACACTCTACTACTGCACTCTACTACAAGCTAATCAAACAAATCTTTCTATAGAGATTCATCACTGCTTTAGATCACATTCATACCCTGATGGGACACGCATCAGAGGTAATGAAGAGTTCAGTGTCTTGCCCAGGGACACCTCAACATACCATATCATACCATACCATACCATACCATATCATACCATACCATACCATACCATACCATACCATAAGATACCATGTCATACTACTTTATTCATAAAGCACTTAAAACAGCAACAAGGCCAACCAAAGTGCTGTACAGCAGAAACAAACAAGCAAAGCACATGTAGCATAAAAATACATAGCTCCGAATGGAAAATGATAATAACTAAATGGCTAACATTATTGAATACAGACAGGTTAAAAAGAAAATCACACAGTGTCTAAAACCAGGGAATAAAAGTGGGTTTTTAAGTGAGACTTCAAAACAGTAAGTGAGGGAGCCTGCCTGACATACCATACCATACCATTTTATTTATAAAGCACTTTAAACAGGAACAAGTCCAAACCAAAGTGCTGAACAAACAAACAAACAACAGGGAACACACACAATGAAGTACAACACGAAAGACATAAAAACATTGCAGATCATAAATAAAACGATCAACTACAAATCAGCTGGTGTTGAAAGCAACAGAATAGTCGTGAGTTTTTAACTTGGATTTGAAAACTGAGAGGGAGGGGGCCTGTTTGATGAGCAGTGGTAACTTTTTCTACAGTTTTGGACCTGCAGCAGAGAAGGCCCTGTCATCCCTGAGCTTAAGACTGGTAGAATTGCATTTGGGCCCAAAAAAATCCAACCCGTCCCGGCCCCTGTCAGTAGCCATAATTTCCAAACCCCACCCGATCCGATGAATTAACAGTAATTACAGGTCCAACCCTCCACCCCCGACATTTTTAATTAATCTTTGACTGCTTATATAGTTTTTAACGGTCAGTGGACATGCGTGGCTGAATAAAAGGGGTACAAGATCAGAGCTGAGGGGTGCGTTTGTCCTTTCATGGCCGTCAAAGCACATCAAATCCCTGCTTCTGCCTGCAGTCTGCATTATTCAGACACGGACCCTGCTCTGACATGTCTGCTTTGGGATCTCACCAGTTTGGGTCATCGTTCGTGCATGTCTGCTGAGTGCAGTGGCTGAACGTCCATTTGGGCGATGGATCGCTTCCTGGCAGTACCGGTAGTCCCATCTGAAGCTTAACTGAACTTTATTTAACCTCTTTCAAGGGCGGTCAACTTGCGGACAAATGGCTGTGTGCGGCCATTTGACAAGCCATTTTGCCATATAATAGGACAGTATGGCAAGCCATTTTGACATGTAATTGGATCGCCAGCTGCGGGCGTCCGCTGACGCAATCAGAAGCCCGACATGGATCTTGCACGTCCATCCAGCACATTATTACGGCCCAGCCCGTCCCAAATTCGGGTCTGGCCGAGCCGGGTCGGGCTTCAGGCCTGGGCTAGAAATGACAGCTCTAGTTCCTGGAACCAATAGAAGAGTCTGATCTGTTGAACTCAGAGAGAACTGTGGGACATATGGCTGCAGCAGATCAGCGAGATAGGAGGGGGCAGAACTGTTCAGAGATTTAAAAACATACAGCAGTATTTTGAACTGAATTCCAAAGTGAACTGGGAGCCAGTGCAGGGAGGCCAACACTGGTGTAATGTGCTCTCTTTTGCCTGTACCGGTTCAACATTGGGCTGTAGCATTTTGGACCAGTAGTAATCGTGCAGTGGAGGTCTGACTTTGGACATATGGGCTTCAATTTAGACAGTCGCCTCAACTGAAAAAACAAAACAGGATTTTTACAGTCGTGTTTACATGACTGTTAAGTTTCATGGAAGGGTCCATTGTCACTCCCAGATTAGTGACTCTAACGGGGCTAGAGAGGAGAGGTCGATGCAGTGGTTCTTGATCGTGCCATTAGGAGGAAACAACATGACTTCAGTCTTAAACTTAAAGACATCCAGTCCCTGATGTCAGCCAGGCAGTCAAGAAGAGGTTGAATAGAACATGCACCATGTGTGCTTCAAAGGGAAGTAAACATGGGACTGCTGGTGGAATCGAACCCCCAACTCTCCCATTGGAGGGCCATCGCTCTAACGACTCAGCCACAGCTGCCGCTGTGCTGTTGTGCACAGCAGATGTGCCACCTGGTTTAGTGTTCCAGGATGTGCAGAGCGTTTTTGTCTTTTCTTTTGTCCTCACACACTGAAGCGCGACACCCGATACCTCAGCACATCAACTTTATGCGTCCGCAGACTGAAGTTATTGTAAAGAGTCCTCATTTCCTCACTTTCCCACGAGAGTACAATAGATTTATTATTCTCATATTTCCAAGCCCCCTCTCTTTCATTGCTCTTTAAATCAATGTCGAATGTGTAGTATTTCCATCCCAGAGGACACGCTCTTTGAATCAGTCACACTGTTCAGATGACTGAACGAGGCCTGACTCCTCGGGGTCTCTGATGCAGCTCAAGGTTTCAGAAAACACGATTAGGTAAACCATCATCCATCTATCCATCCATCATTTCTCAACGTTAGATAATCCTGGTCGAAATCTCGTCCACGAAACGCAGTGAGTGATGCATTTTTTTCAAGAAATATATATATATATTTTTAGATTTCCTCTTTCAGATATCTTTTGGTAAAACACTGTTGCTGGTTGCTGAAAGAAAATAAAAATGTAATGCGGTCAAAGTTGGAAAGCATGCATTATTGTCATGGAGTCTATTGTTTACCTCAGACATCTCTCTGGTTGGCTAAACTGAGGCTTGGAAGGTTCCATTGTGTAAAAAAATGGAGGCGAAGTGGGATTTTTTTGCTTCCTACAGAGGGCATAGGATTAAAAGGGATGTTTCAAGCAAGAACGAATAAATTCACTTTGCACGCACTGTGGGATAGAGGAGAAGCGGGACTGACGAGGTGGAAGGGAATGTGCCTGTTTAGTCATGGGGGTTTTAGGGGTCTACCATTGTTCGGCTCCCCTGCAGACGGAGGAAAGATGCTGTCTTTTTAAAGGCACAGGAGTCTGATGTCAGGGGAGAGAGTGAAGGGAAAGAGGGGGGAGGAGGCAACCCAGCTCAGCGATTTCAGAAGCCAAACAGAAAAGAGACACCTCAGACACACATGCAAGACAACAACAAAGCTGGATTTTATTATTTTCGCTTTGGATTATTTCCTCCTGGAGCTTCAATCCCACCTGGATGATCTCATCGCCAGATGAGAAGCAGGAACGCTCTCGGCGTGTTGAGGGGCAGAGGACCGAGGATGCTGTGCATAAAGTGAAGAGCTCTTAATCATCCCCGGTGTCTTGCTCCTGATGCGAGCGGCTCGTCCTCTGCAGTGCACCACGGCGAGTTCACCTCCTCGGACACGGGAGGCCACGCTGCGAGTCGGAGAAGGGAGAGAACTTTGGGGGTGGCAGGTGGATGGAGAGCAGGAGCAGGCAGGGGGGGCAGGGGTAGGAGAGCCAGTTGATGATGGGAGCCAACGAGTCCATGGAGACAGGACAGAACCCCTGTCCCTCACAAGAACACATGTGAGTTTTAGATCTTCTGCCTTTCTGCTCAGAGTTTGAATGAAAAGAACATTTTCATCCTGAATCTGTTTTGTTTGTGTCTCCTCATTCCGGAATGAAACCAGTCAGGACTGAACACGTCATTGTTGTTGCTTTAAGGTTGTAGGAAATCTCAGCACGTGCACAGCCACACGCACACCAGTTTTCTGCTACGCTGTGCACAATATGCAAGCCTGCTTCAGATGAGCGGCGTTCCACAGGGAGGGTGGTGGGGCGACGTTTTGTTCTGAAGAAGGAGGACGCGAGCAGCTGGTGACGGTGCTGAAATAGAGCACGCTGTGTGGGGGTGGAGGGCAACTCATCAGTGGATGGGAGAGATGGAGCAAAGAGTGCAGCTCATCTCAAGAGGGATGGGGGGTGGACTGGATGCTTGTTCGGAATTAAAACATGTTTCGTGGCGTTGCAGTTTTTCTTCTGTTTTAAAGGCAGTCGATGCAAAGTCACAAAGAAAAAACTACGGGTAAACAAAAATCATAAAGCAAAACAAATCCTCTGCATTATTAATAGTTAATGTGTTGACAGTTTTCTTTTTCTTTCACATTTAGCAGCAGATCTGCTCTTTTATTTCCACCCAAACGTCTTCTTTGAGACCGTACACTTGTCTGACTCTGCCATGTTTGTTTACCTGCACAGATTGATGTTGTCCTGTCACGTGACTCGAGCTTCCATGTGATTTTCATTGTTTCAACCGTGCTTTGTTTACAGTGAGTGCAGACCCACGGTTGATTCCCAAACGTCTGCAGTCTGCACCAAGACAACCGTTTTCATGTGTGATTTCATACTTTGTTATGTGCACCTTTAAAGCTCTACAAATGACTCAAACAGGCTAAACTGCTGTAAAAAGTTTAGCTTTGTACAGTATTTTCCAGAATATAGGTCGCACCTGAATATAGGTCGCATGACCTACGTCAAAATGTGGACCGTGTTTAGCTCTGCTGCAAATGTCTGCCACAGGAGCGCACAGCAAGGCTTTTAAGAAGATTAACACTTAAAAACAATTATTTGTTTGATAAAAATTATAGCAAATATGTGTCTGAGCTGAACTTTTCTTTAATAAATGAATAATTTTAGCAGGATAAACACCTAAAAAAATATATTTGTTAGCTGACATTATTGTAAGAGTGTGTCTCAGTTTAATTTTTGTTAATAAATGATTACAAATCAGCTTATTTTATAAAAAGCCATAAATAGGTCGCACCTGAATATGGGTCGCAGGGCATGCAAAAATGATAAAAAGCCGCGACCTATATTCCGGAAAATACGGTAAGCGTTTTGTAGGTGTCTGTGTCGCCGACAATAAGAACCGCACACACACACTTTATAAACTATTCAGACCCCTGCGTCTTTTAATTCACAAACTGTTAAATCAATCAAATTGTGCAAAAAGAACTTCTGTTAAATCTCGTTTGATTTTCCAAGCTGTATTGCGTTTGTATTTCCATTAGGAATCAAATCTCGCAGCCCCCACTCAGCTGATCCATCTTGCAGGTTTCACCCTGACTTCATGTGTCTTTATGTGCCATCTGCTTGTAGTCTGTCTCAGATTAGACTGCCTTGGAGATTATCTGTGTCTGACACGCTGGTTTTATTGTCTTCTTTGTTTTGAGTCCAAATAAACAAAATAAAGATCCCAGACTCCAGAGGTCAGGCTCTTGGTGATCAAAACACAGAGAAGAGAGAGAAAAGTTGAAACATCAACAGATTTCAGTCAGGTTCTGTTTTTATGAACCATACACAGTGCTTCTTTTACAATGTTTTTAACATTTATATATATATATTTTTTTACAAGGTAAACACTTAATGTGAGCTGCCACCTGTAGACTGCATCATATCGGTGTGTAAAGTTTGTTAGATTAAAGCAGGATTGCTGTAGTTTACAGTTATGATGTAATGTTTTATATTTACCAGACATTCATTGGAATTGAAGCACAGGAGCGCCCCCTGGAGTCCTGTTTACGTTCTGCAACGGTTAGAGCACGTGTTTGAATTTTACTATGGTGTTTGTCTTTCTTTTTTTTTCTTTTTTTTTTACAATACAGATCAATGTCACAACACTCTTGTGAGTCACATCCAGATACATCTGGACTATTTTTTATTCCAACTAAGGGACTGTTTATTAATAAATGCCTGGACCTATAATCAGGGCCGGATTTATGCAGGGGCTTTCAGGGGCTTGAGCCCGGGGCCCCGGAATTTTAGGGGCCCCCAGAGCCTCCGGACCCGCCCCCTAAGTTTTTTTTTGTGAACGGATAGTCTCAAACACGTTGTCTCACAAAGGAGAAAACTGTTCTTGTTAGGTTTTATGTAAAACTGGATGATTTTATCTTTTATTCGCTTCAGCGCGGCCGGTCCCCTCCCGCTGCCGGCGGGGGAGGGAGGGGGTGTGTGCGGCCGGTCCCCTCCCGCTGCCGGCGGGGGAGGGGGGGTGCGCGCAGCCGGTCCCCCACCCACCGCTGGTGATAAGGAAGAGAAAGTGGAGGTGGAGGTGAATGGAGAAATAAAAAGTGCAGGAACGGAGGCAAAGGAGCTGGTGTAGGAGAAAGCAGGGGCGGCTGTAGAAGAAATGGAGCTGGGGCCCCCCAAACCAGGTGAAGAAACAAGGGAAGAGAAAAAATGAATCAAGAATCAAGAATCAAGAATCAAGAAGGTTTATTAACATTGCATCAATTTTCATCAATACAGCGTAAATATGTAGTTACAGACATCCAGGAGAGAGAATGAGTGCAAACAAGCTGCAGCTGAACAAAGCACATGACATGTTTATCAACACATGATATGCTCTTAGCGCGGCCAGGCCCAATCTGTCCCCAGATGAAGGTCAAAAGCAGGAAAACAGGCAGAGACACGGGGTTTCACAGCATTGATATTAAAAAAAGATGAATCACATTTTGTCTTCAAGACACCGCGTGATCCAGTAAAAACCATATCAAAAGCACATTTAGTTACAATAACAAATGGAGATACGGCAGGCAAGGAGATAAGTCTGTGAGTAATTTCAGACAAACACAGAGTTCAGCAGATGTGCAGCTGGGTGTTATCTGAGGCTTCACAGAAATCTCTGGGGAGGGGGAGGGGGGGGGACTCTTCAGCTCCACATGAAGTTGCTGCAAGCGTGTTGCAGGGAAGTTTGTGTTGAAGTCCAGGCAACAATAGCTATTCAGTGATTTTATTTTGTGATGGAAGCATCATATTCTAGTTTCAAACCCTAACATGTGGTTTTGTATTTAACCAGTTCAGGGTTGTTTGTAGTTTGTGACAACTGGCATATTAAAGTTGTAAGTTGTGAAAACTTACTATTCAGTCATTTTCTGCTCATCATCTGAACCAAAGCAAAACAAACAAACATATATATATATATATATATATATATATATATATATATATATATATATATATATATATATATATATATATATATATATATATATATATATATATGTATATATATATACATATACATATA
>JBBPBX010015544.1:0-28770 GCA_038048925.1 Garcialebias charrua | reverse complement strand
AAGCCCAGGGGCCCCCATCCTCCTAAATCCGGCCCTGCCTATAATGGATTTTCCTGTTTATCAAGTCAATTTATTTATTTATTTATTTATTTATTTATTTATTTATTTATTTATTTATTTATCTGAACAAAAGCTTTCTTTCTGCATATTTTCCCCTTAAATCCTAAAAAAACACACACAAAAAATAAAATAAAAAACAGGTGAGAGAAAAGATACTGTGTGAAGCAAAGACAAAGAATCTGGGGAGGCTGAGCAGAAGGTGAGGGGAACAGGGGATTAAAGGTAAAAGAAAAGTGGAATTGAGATGGATTAATGACCGTCTGTGTCCAGACAGTGAGGGTTTAAGATAGGGGTGCAGGAAAAAAAAAATCGATTTTTAAAAATAATCTAGATTCTTAGTCCTGGCGATTCCGAATCGATTCTAAAAGCCCCAAAATCGATTTTTTTTTTTTTTTTACATTAAAACCCAAAAGATAAAGAAAATAAAACCATATCTCATAGTATATGAAAGAATACATAAAATGAAAGGTGGCAGAAAGAAGAAGAAATCTTATTTTATCTGCCCCTTTTTTCAAAAACAAAACAAGTTCAAACAATCAATTCAAACAATAATCTTCTATAAGTAACAGAGCAAAAAGCTAATACTGGTTATTTAAGTTACAGAATTTAATGCATTCCTGTATTATTTGTTCCTATTTTTGGTATAAATATCAAACGATGCAAAAAATTTGATACAATAAGGAACCTAAAATTATTGTTTTAAATAAATGTTCCATTTGTTTACATTGTTGTTTATTCTTTTCAGCTTGTCAGTTACAAAACTGAAACTAAATTTATGACCATTTTAATAGAAAAATCGTTTCTGAATCGAAAAATCGATTTTGAGTCGAACCGTGACACCGAATCCAATCGTTTCTCCAGACACTGAGAGATTCGCGCCCCTAGTTTAAGACCTGTGAGTGTGCAGGGATGATGGAGGGGCTGTGGGTCACCTGATCCACTGAGACTAATCAAACAGCTGCTGATAAACTAGCAGAGAGCATCTTTTTGATCTCCTCCCTTTTTTTTCTATTGATGCTTGGGGTTACATATTGATGTTTTTTTTGGCTTTAGACCCAGAGGTTTTGAAGACTCTTCCTGGAGGGCTGAAAGCTGTTCAGACAGGTTAAATTTGGCTGAAGGCGGAGACTCGTCTGGCGGTCGGACTCTCTCCGCCTCGCGCTGTCTCCAGGCAGTCGTCTCAGCCAATCAGAGCTGGGGTTCTGCTCTCTTTGTTTCTTCTAGCCTCCGTACCCCGACCGTCCAACCATATGCCATCTGTGGAAATCACATTTTCACTGAAGGCATCCCTTTAAAATATCACATTTTGGTTTATTCAGAAGGTGACGGCTGTCATTTAATGACAGCGTCTGTTCTGAGTTTGAATCTCGGGTTTAGACGATCAGAACTATTCTCCATGGAGCATAAACAAAAGGATTTGAATTGATAATGTTTTTGTCGATGCTGTTGCATCATCTTTGATTGAGTGTTGTAAAAAAAATATGCATCATGACTTTATTTACCTTTTTTATTTATAGAACAAACAGTTGGCTGGACTGTGTTGCACAGACTCGGTTAATTAAGTTAGTATTGGACTGTTGGGCATCCAGCCATCGTAGTGGGACACGTGGAGAGAACAACCCCCCCACTCCTCCCAGTCCATCAGTAGCCATAGAAACACAGTGCTCGCAGTCTGATGAACAATGTTCTCTGTGTTTTATTTATTTATTTAGCTTTTACTTACTGGGTTTTTCCTATTATCCTGTGAAAGTGCATCTTCTGACAGCTTTAATAGGTGAGCACATAATTAGGTTTTCTAGTGATTGATCCTCATGGTCAGTTCTACCTTGGTGGGACAGTCCCACCAAGGACTCATCGGACCCTCAGAGATGACCCTTTGCTGGTCATGCGTGGTTACTACGCCTGTCACGATAAACAATAAATCAATTAATCGCATGATAAATTACAATGAGGTTGATACTTTTCATTTACTGTATTGGCTTTATTGTTTCTTCATATTTATCACACATTTTGTTCATGAAACTGGCAGTTTTTCCCGTCTTCGCTATATAAAACTATTGATTATTATTTTTTTGAAGGGCAATTTAGTTTACATGCGCCATAATCCGTACTGTTTTGGTTGAATGTAGTTTTTATTTCCTTTTATTTTTTTTATTTTTGTTTTAGTTTTTATTCAAGTGCATTTTTTGTTAACGGAGACTGAGAGTCCGTTTTATTTTTTTGTTTTATTTTTGTTTATTTTCCAGTTCCAGTCTCATTTGTTCTTTTGAAATGAAAGTTTATCGATCTTAGAGGACGTACTTGCCTCATTATCTCGTTATCGTTACATTGGTTTAAAACGGTCTCCAAACAATATTATCGTTTATCGCAATAATTTCCGAGACGATGAATCGCCCAGCAAATTACCGTGACGTGCCAGTGCGTGGTCTTATTTGACATTTCAGCACTTGTGTTAAAGAAAAATAAATAAATAAGCAGCTGAAATTAATCATTTTCTTAATGTCTTGCTAACTCTTTTTGCTATCGTGTGATTTGACTACGACATATATATAGATTTTTGCCTTTCCTTTACAAATGGCCACACTGTGGTTCTCGAATATTATTATTTTATTTTATTCACACTTGTATGTTTGAGAAATAATCTTTAAAGGTGGATTATGAACAGATTAACAGCAAAGCTAAAGTGTGTCTTTGCTGCTGCTGTTGAATTTTATCATAATTCAGGCCGATATCATCTGTTGATGGTGTCTGTGGGGAACGATCAGGATCATGATGAATCGTATTTATAACAGCATGCATTGGGTCTGGTGGGCACTGGACCTTTTCTGGGTGGAAACAGCAAAATGGTTAAAAAACACAAGAGTGGGAGGGGGAAAGCAGAGAGAGAGGCAGAAAATAGAGCTTTGCAGGAGATGGGCTTCTGCAGACAGTCTAATTTAGACTGGGAGACGTTTCTTACTGAGGTGGAGAGAAGACCGGCTGATGGCTGATGAAAACAAAGAGATGGGGAATTAAACTGGAAACAAAGAGATCTGGATGCTGGGAGGAAACAAAAGCACTGAACCTGCAGATTTCAGCATCATCTTTGCAAGAGGCTGCTGTACCCACTTGGTTGTCAGCATTTGTGCACGGAGGGGTTCGGCCCACCGGCAGCCATGGCGGTGACGACGTGGCAGGCTCTGTCCCCACTGCAGTGGGCTCGCTGGGGCTGGGACACGTTACTGGGAGGGGCTGGAGACGAGGCCAGCCCAGGCTCGGATCCAGCTCTGGGGCTCCTGCAGCGCCTCTCCTGGGGTTCTCATCATGACAACCTGATGAGGGCTGCTGGGGAACCAGTCACACTTAGGTGAGCCAACCGTCTAATGATACGCTGAACAGGAGCGTGTGACGCTCGCTATTCAGGCCTCATCGTATATCTGATTATCTTTAGACCCTGAGGTGGTTCTGTGTGTGTAAACGTGTGTGTTGTGATGAGGTAATGTGTCTCGAATGGACCGTCACCAAACTGCAGATTCATCATTTTCATTTGTGGCAATAAAGTCAGCTGGAAATAAGAAATGGAAGCACATTCACAATTGTTCAAGGCTTTGTGGCTTGGCGATAACTTATCTGCACCGTGCAATGCCCCGAGGACTGACGCAGAAACAGTTCCTTTGTGACATGATGCTGCTCACGCCAGCATCACCTTCCTGATTTGGTCTCCAGAGGCTCCTTTCAGTCCTCCTCACAGCAGCCTTCTCTCTTTGTGTTTTCTCAGGAGCTCAGACTCTGATGGTGCTTTTGAAACTCCAGAATCTACGACTCCAGTGAAAGCTGCTTCTCCCACTGAGCCTCACACAGAAGAACTCAAACCTGATGACAAAGGTACAGAAAGAACTGCTCCTGGTGTGTTTGTAGAGGATGTCTTGTGCCGCCACCCTGTGGGTGAAAGCTGCGTCTCACGTCTGGCTTTTGTTCCACAGCTTTACAAAACTGAAGCTTTAAAATTTATTACAGTGTATTTTTTCCCATTCAGTTTAGTTCACTTTATTTTTATATTTCACTTAATTGTAATGCAATTAAGGTGCAATGAAGTGACCAGAAAGGCAATTCACAGCTAAATTTACCTGTTTGAGGAGAAGAGAACTTGAGAAGTTACAAAAATCGCTACCATCCATCCATCCATCCATCTATCCATCCATCCATTATCTTTTACCCACTTCTTCCTATATGTTTATGAAATTTACAACCACTGAGCTAAAATGTGGTGAGGTAGTAGACAAGTCACTTGCAACTGCACACTTACTTCTTGTGCAACGCATTTTGCAAGATCTTAAAATTTTAGTATAACTGTCCGAGTCATTCATCTCTGTTTGTCTGTTAGCAAAATATATCATAAACGACTGGATGAATTTCAATTAAACTCTCAGAATGTAATCACTGGATGCACGTCTGCAACTCAGTTCGTTTTGGAGTTAACCCATTTCAAGATGGCGGCCATAGCTAATAAACCTTATCTAACACAATAATGGCTGTATCTCAGTAAAATTTGCAGCGATTGAGCTAGACTTTGGTATGATAGTAGCTGAGAATTATTCACAACATGTGTTCAAAGCACTAACAGCTAGTGCAAGGTATCACAACATTTCAGGAGAATGTTTTTTCAAGGACTGACCAAAATGACCACAGCTGTTATTTTGCAACAGCAAAAAGTAATTTTAGTCTAAAAGTCGAGCAGGAAAGCCAGTGTGTAGTATGCATAGTTTAATGAATGCTAGGCCTTCAGTGACAAACAGTAAAAAAAAAGTACATTTTAATTCACTATTTGTAGAAATGACACAACTAGAGCCATTTTGTGTTCGCTAAGGTTGATTAGCTGTGTCTGCCATCTTTAATTGGCTTAACTCCAAAAGTGAATGAGTTGTAACTCAACCACGCACAATAAAACAATACAGGTGGTCCCCGATTTACGAGCGCTCTTACATACGATGTTCCGGACTTACGAGCTGGCGAACGAGCAGTAAATTTGTAAAGAACATACAAAAAATACAGCACTTTTATGTGTTTTTAGATGAAAGTGTGTTAGCTAACTGTTTGGAAACAAGTTTCTGAGCATGTTTATGAACTAGTATGAACATTTGTGATGAAAAACGAGTGTTCGTAGTAGCGCTAGCATAAATTTTCCGATTTACGACCGAAAATCCGGACTTACGAGAACACGTGTTTCGTGTTCTGACGTACGAGATTTCGTCTTACGAGATAGTCAGAGGAACGGAACTCGCTCGTAAGCCGAGGACCACCTGTATTTGATTTAATCTAACGATCTAATCATATACAACTGAAGTGAATTATAATCCAATTTTCTCAAATAAGTGTTTCTCATTTAAACGGTCACGTCGAATTAGACTGATTTCATTTTTTCAACACATTTCTGTTTTGTTTTTACCTCGTCTTGTTTTTGCAGGTGCACACAGTTCAGTGAGTGACGCTACGTCTGATCTGACTCCAGCCAGTGCGCTCTCCCATTCTCCGTCCACTGTTTTCGATGAGAACAAGCCCATCGCTGCCAGTGGAGCGTACAATATCGAGGTTTTTGCCACAGAGCCAACAGGTCACTCTCTGACCCGCTCTCTCAGCCTTCAAGGAGGGGAACTGGATAGTGCTGCTCTGCTGGACGAATCGGCGTCTGGAGGCTTCCGTCCTGTGTCTGGATCCTTCAGCGTGGGCACCGAGAGCGCCCCGGGCACCATTCATAGACCAAAGAAAGTCCGCCCTGGGTCTGTAAAGAAGAAGCCCCTCCTCCGGCAGAACTCCAACCCCGAGAGCCCGAAGCCGGCCTCGTCCATCAGCACCCCAGAAGTCAAGAAACGGGCAACGCCTAAAACTGCCAGCCCTCTCCAGAATCAGGAGGTTACGGAGGAAAGCTCTGCCACGCCGAGCCCTGGAGGGGCTCTCCAAAAAACCAGGAGGAGCTGTGTTGAAACGCCGCCACCTCTAACAGAGGAGACCCATCAGACTTGCCAAGAGGGGAGCAATGGTGTCCCTGCGTTACCTTTGTGCCACGAGGAAACCCCTCAACCAGCGATTCTAACAGATAAAGAAGACTCTCCTGTTTCTGCTTGTGCCTCATACAAATGGGATCCAGACAATTTTGAAGACATCGACCCCTTCAAGACTGGAGGGAATAAAATTGACAATTCTCCTGTTTTGGATCGTAAAAGTCTTGTTCGCGGTCCTATTTCCAGCCCTCCAAGAAGTCCCCCTGTCCCTGCTGTGGAACCACGTTGTTTTACTCCCGCAGCTCCTCGTGAAGCTCTGATCAACAATCCAGAGGAGCAACCGATTTTACCCAAGCGTCAGTCGGTGAGACTCGAGTTTGACTACTCGGAGGAAAGCTGCGAGGCGTCCCAGCAGGCCTCTCCCCCTCCTAAAAAAGTGGTCAAGAAGCCGAGCGGCAAGATGCCGCTCAGGAAAACGAAGCCGGGGCTGAAAAAGACGGCGCCAGCACCGGCCGAGCGGTTGGACAACAACAACCCTCCTGCGACTTACACAAGCCACGAGGACGACATCGCCGTTCCCAAAGCGTCTTACAACTTTGAACACGACAAGTGGGAAGATCCAAACTTCAATCCGTTTACGTCAAAGAAAAATATTTCGAATTCGCCAAAGTTATCCAGGGCGCCGCATAACTTTGACCCCAACAACTTTGACGACTCCATGGACCCTTTCAAACCCTGTGCCAAAATGGCCAGCTCCCCTCCGAACGCCTCAGCCTCGTTTGAAATGTCAACCAACGACAACGAAAATGACAATGACAACGTCGGGGAGCTGGAGGACCAAAACCAGAACAAACCGGCGAAGAAGAAAACTCCCATAAAGTCGTAAGTTCATGTTGGTTCCAGTGAGTCCTGTGCATTAATAGAAACATCCACGGTTTGCCAGCCTGTGTCCTCTGTCCCTCTGTCACCTGTGTTTGTGTATTCTCATGTGTCCCAGGAAGTCCAGGGGTGGGTCCTCTCTTTGTTGTATGTTGTAAGTACAGGGACAACACAGACCTCTCGCCTTTTGTCCCCTTTGATTCTCTTTCTATTAACAAAGACATCATAATCCCTTAGACTCACAATCAGACAAATGCGTCTAAACTTTGAGTTCAGCCTTTTTAAATTAGAGCCTCTGTTTTTTTCACTTTTAAATTCGGTCTTCAAATTTGTGTGTCTGAAAGAACATTGTAGCTTATATTATATGGAAGTTTTGGCACATATTTTATAAGTGTTAAATAACAATTAGGGGGAAAATACTGATGTAAGAGGATCACTACCGGTAGTTCTTTATGAGGTTCTACAGCATCAGATGAACAATGCAACCAACTAGAGAAATTACATTTCCTACGAAAATGCAGTGTGAATGCTTATTGCTGAACACCTTGCAGAAAAACAGCAGAAATTAGCTAAAAACATGCTGATTTGTAGCTGAAATTGAAAAACAGGCCTAAATTAGCTGAAGAAAGCAGAAAGAGTACCGTAGTTGCTGACTTAGGTTTAAATAAGCAGAAATTAGCACAAAAATAGGGAAATTAGCTAAAAACAATTCAATTAGCAGCGACAACAACAACAAAACAGCTGAAAAATCAGAAAGAAACTTAAACTACCAGAAAGAAGCTGAAAGAGCTGAAATGAGCTAAAAAATGTGGAATTAGCTGAAAAAGATAAAAATGTATATAAAAACAGCTAAATAGTAGCTGAAACAGCAGTAAAAGTTGAAGCTAGCAGAAAAAAGCTGAAAAGAGCATAACAAGCTAAAATTAGCTGAAAATTTGAATTGGGCTAAAAGTAGCAGAAATTAGCACAAACTTGAATTTATCTGAAAACAGCTGACATTAGTTAATTAATTAATTAATTAAAGTAAACTAAAATCAACTACATCTAATGATTTTAAAACATGTTAAAACCATCTTAACAACAATAACTTGGAGAGAGTTACTTCTGTACAACCTGATCAGGCTGTTATGCTATTTAATATTTTTTATTATGTCCTGATAAATAAAACCCATATAATTAAAACAAGGAGTAGCACACGTTTTAAAATCAAGATTGTACATTGTGGGTTTGTGGGAACCAGTAATGAAAGCTCTAATATAACAAAATTAATAAATAATTTTCCATTTAATAACATCATTCTGAGTAAGGGTTGACTAACTGTCAATTTTTCATTCATTCAACCTTTGTTTATCTTTATTTACAGATTAATCACATTGAGCCTCGAAGACTCATTTACAAGTGAGACCTGTTTGAACATATTGTCAGACCAATGTGTTATGTTATATAAAATGTGTTGTAAAAAAAAAACCAAGTCATTTAAGAATAAATTTCCACAAGATGGGGCACCTCAATCCTTCGGTCTGTGCTTGTTATGGCAAATACAGTTGAAGCAGGTTTGTTTACAAATTTTCAGATTAATAAAAAATCTGAAAATCTAATCTGGCATGCAATGTAAGCCAATGAAGTGATTCAGGATTAGTGTAATGCAGTCAAAACAGTTTTCAGAAAAAACAAAAATCTGCTTTGGCAACTTTTTTTTACATGTTAATGCAAATTAATAAACAGTAATTTTGAGGGGACTATTCAGTATGAGGTGTGGTGTTGTTCAAGTGTCAATCAGGTTTTTGTTTATTGAATCAGTTAGACTAGAACAGGTCTGTTCAACTGGTGGCCCACGGGCCGTGACTGCAATCCGACCCACCAATGACTTCATTAAAAAATAAAAAAAGATTTTTGGGAGGGTTCTTCTCGGTTTGGGTTTTGTGTTCTGTTTATTGCATTTAGGATTCAATGCAATAAAATAAACAAATTTAAAATGTAACAGATCATTTTAAAACTTGGTTTAATTACGTAATGACTTTAATTGCTGGATGTCTGGCGGCTGACCTGTTGGCTGTTTCAGAGACTGTGGCCCCCTGAGCAGTTTAGCTGAAAAGCCCTGGACTAGAAGTTATATTTATTTTGCTGTTTTGATAGTTACATTGGTATAGGTTTGTTTAAACACTTTACATTTTTAAAGCAATCCAGAAAGTAGAATTCCCGTTAGATGATTAAAAAGCTGACAAGGTTTCTTCTAAACTGACACTTCAGCTGCCGGCTCACATGCTCCCTCTAGTGTTCATTGTTTGCAGTTGCTAAAACCTCTAAACTATGAAAATGGCTTACCTGTAATTTGATGTTCATTTTATGAGTGCTTGGTTTCAAAAAGTAAACAACAGTCAGTAACTATTATTCTGCTGCAGTAATGTCACTAACAGCTCCAATAAGATGTATTTCTTCCAGGATCTGTATTTGTTGATGTATTTAGGAATAAGGTGTTTAATTGTGTACGTTCAACATTAGTCATGTGTTCATGCTGCTGCTCTGTGTTGCGTCATGGATTTAAGTAGAAAAAGGTGTTCTTCATGTGTTTGGATACCAGAACAGTGAACACTGGATCTAATGTGCTAATCATTGAAGTGTATGCTATGGATCTGGATCATTATTTATTTTATTTGTTTGTTCTCAGTAATACTTTCAGAGTGAAGAGATCGCCAAAGAAGTCAGTGTTGTCGGACACGTCCCAGGTGTGTATCTAATGCTTCACGTTGGTGGAGCAGCTCTGGTACATTCATTCTGAGATTTTGCTTTTGGAAATTTTAATTCCTGTTTTTCTGGATGTAAATCACTGTTTTTTTTGGATGATCGTTTCCTCTGGTATCAGATGCTGCACAGCTGGAAGGATTTTACTGAAATTTTCTTACTTTTGGATATTTGTTATGATGCGTAATCATGGCAACAAGTTGTATTATTATTATTTTATTTTATTTTTACAACCGGGAGCAGCGGATTAACATCTCAAAAGCTCAAATAATATCTCACCTACAACCCCAAATCTCAAATGAGTTGAAAAGGAGGCTCCATGCATGCATTCCCATCTACCTGCCAGCTGTGATTAAGTGCCTAACCATTGAGATGCTAAGATCTCCTAAGGAGATCCTGGAACTGGCAAGAAACGTGGCTCGTGAGAGCAGAAGGACCGGGATCGTCCCCTGGCACCTGCGGCTGGCTGTCTGCAGCGACGAGGAGCTCGGCAGGCTGCTGGGAGGAGTGGCCATTGTTCTGGGAGGAGTTCTTCCCTGCATTCAGGTGGTCCTGCAGCCCGGGGATCTGAAATCATCCGAGTCTGGGTGGATGGATCGGACAGCATCTGCGGCCAGTTTCTTTGGATCCGCTGTGGGACGGACCTTTACAAGAGATCCTTCCTGCCTACAGCCATCAGCATCCATCTTAATGAAATGAGAATAATGTGCTACAACAACATTTAATTTCCTTTTGGGATTATTAAAGTACAGGTAGTCCTCGACTTACGACGTAGATCCGTTCCTAAGCGTCGTCGTAAACCGATTTTCGACGTAAGTCGAAATATACGTACATACTGCACCATATACATGTACAGTACTGTATTACTAAGCACTTAGCCTATTCTAACACAGTACCCTACATAATTATCAAAAAACACATACATTTGGGAGCCATAATGATGTGCAAAAACAGTTAATAGCCTACTGGGTAACGTAAAACCGCGTTCACAGTACAGTTTGTTTTGTTTTTTGAATGTCCAGAGGGCTAGACTTAGCTTTTTTAGAGAGTACAGTGCAGTATTCCTCCGCCGCTACGTTTACGATGTAAAACCGGAAACTGCATAACTCTGCTTTTCAAAAAAAATGTTTTTCTATTTTATTTTTATTTTTTTATGGGAGATGCGCCGTAACCACGAACCGTCGTAACTCGAGGACTACCTGTATTATTTAATTGAATTTAGTTTCTGCATTTCTTCCTTTGTAACGATTGCGGCTATACCCAGACATAAGGACCAATGAGACCAAGATTCAGGATGAATTTACTGTGTTTATTTACAGAGTGAGGAAAAGTGCAATAAGCCAGGGAGGAGACTGGAACCCCGAGGAGCAAAGAGGCGGTTAGAGTTCTTCTAGTCAAGGGTGATAACACATTGTTGGTTCTCCTTACAATGGAGGTTGGGGTCAGACGTGAGGAGGGTTGAACCAAATGGTTCCAGGTGAAGGAAGTGCAGGTCTTAAACAAGCGGTAGGAAGCTGATGAGGTGCAGAGGAGCTGGAGTTCCACAGAAGAGGATTCAGGAGGACATCAAGGGAAACTCAACGGAGGCACGGAGAGAAATACGAATCATCAATGTTTGGTTTCAAACATGAGTAAAAGGCTAGAACAAGACTACCGTTGGCACGTAATGCTCCAGCGCTGGCTGAAAGTCTTCTGCAGCTTTTTATGCTCCTCGTGCTCATCAAGTGGATGATCCACAGGTGCAGCTGGTTAGTCTGGCAGTGGGTGCAGGAGCCGTCAGAGCAGAACTCCCACTCCCTCTGCTACCGTTTCTGTTTTTATTTGCCGCAGGATCCAGACGATCCTGTCAGCACGCAGGACGATCACGCCACGGATGAGGAGAAGTTGGCCTCCTCCACCAACCACAAGTGGACAGCCAGGCACGACACGGAGTCAGATTTGAACGCCGACCAGCAAGACTTCCCTCAACCTTCCGACCTCACGTCTTTCGTCAACGAGAACAACCTCCCTCAGGAGGCCCCAGGTGAGGTCACTGTCTGACTCTTTGTGCGTTCAGCCACCTGTGTTCACACCACATCAAAGCACGCCACAGCCAGGCAGCGATTAAGAAAATACAAAGCCCGTGTTTGGATTTGGTAAACGCTTTACCATCGTGTCTTTAATATCTATTCACAGAGCAGGGCTATTGATTTTTCTTATGGCACTGAACTAAGCCTGTTGGCCTAGTTCTCCAGCGCTCTGCGTCCTACCAGAGGCTGTTTGGCTCGACCCGTCTGGGTCGAAGATGAAACAAAGCACACACACGGCCTCTGATCCCACCAGAACACAACTCAGAACTGCTTGACGTGTGTCTCATATTCTGCATCTAATGCTGCTCCTCTGTCTTAGTGCAAGACTATGAAATCGAGTACATGGAGAAGATTGGCTCTTCATCCCCTGTGAGTGTTAACGTTTGTATTTTTAGTTGAGTTTGTGCGTTATCTTCTGTTTCTATCATTGATTTATGCTCTTGTGTTTGTTTACAGCCACTGTCTGCAAAGAAGCCCTCTTTGTACTTGAATTTGGACTCGGTCTCTGACAGTTTGACAAAAAATACGTGTGCACATGGATCTGAGCCCAGCTCCCCCTGCACAGGGTGAACATACCTACCATTCTTTTATACTGTCATAGATTTGTATATTGATGGTGTTGTTTCCTTGCAGATGATAATATGAACTTCATGCACATGGTTTCGATTTTAATACAGGTAGTCCTCGACTTATGACGGAGATCTGTTCCTACGCGGCGTCGTAAACCTAATTTCGACGTAAGTCGGAACATACGTACATACTGCACCTTATACGTGCAGTACTGCATTTTACCAAGCACTTAGCCTATCCTAACACAGTACCCTACATAATTATGAAAAAACACATACATTTGGGAGCCATAATGAAGGGGAAAAAATAGTTAATTTCCTACTGGGAAGCTGGTGAAGCCGTTTCCTCCGTCCCTCCGTATTCTCCATTCGTTTACGTCGTAAAACAGCTCGGTCCATCCTCCGTATTCGTTTACAATGTAAAACCGCGTTCACAGTACAGTTTTGTTTTGTTTTTTGAATGTCCAGAGGACCATACTTAGCTTTTTTAGAGAGTACAGTGCAGTATTCATCCGCCACTACGTTTACGACGTAAAACCGGAAACCAGAAACTGCGTAACTCGGCTTTTCAAAATAAATAAAAAAATTAAAAAAAATTATGTGTATATACTGTATATATACTGTATATATATATATTTTTATTTTTTTATTTTTATTTTTTAATGGGAGATGCGTCGTAACTGCAACACGTCGTAACTCGAGACCGTCGTAAGTTGAGGACTACCTGTTGTAACTTTCTTGTATTTTCATATTTTCATTTTGTGGGTGTCATTATGCTTCAAAATGGCTATAAGTTACAGATTATAAGCTAAAATTTTATGTGGTAGACACTAAGACAGATGCACAGCCCATATATTAAGTACTAAATGATTACTAAGATCTATATATTTTTAAATGCCATTCACTATTTGTAGTTAAATGTCTGACAGAAGCTAATGTTGTTGGGGGGAGCACGGCATGGAAAAGTTTGGGAACCCCTGCTTTATAACACGTACTCTGAGCATGAGATTGTGCATAATCCTTATCTTCAGGTTTTGACCTAATCAGCTACAAGTCCATCATTTTGCACCATAAAACGAAACATTAAATATATATCAAAGTCAAAGTCAACTTTATTGTCAAAACTGCAATATGTTACAGGACATACACAGGATTGAAATTGCATTTCTCTCAATCCCTCGGTGCAACAGTAACCATTTAAACACTAAAACACTGAAACGTAGCAAAAAATGAAATAATAAAAGTGTAATACTGTCCTGAGTTTTTGCATAGTAATTTTTGCATACAGTAGTAGTATAAAAGTATAAGAAGTATATCTATAAAATAAAATGAAGGTTCTGACATTGACATTTGTAATAGTGACAAAGCAGCATATGAAGTTTATGTACACAGTATATGTACCGGTATGTGGTATTTGATATTGGTATAGAGGTAGAGTGGCATATGCAATAAGGCTAGTAAAAAGAATATATATAGCAGTAGTGTAAATATAAAAAGTAGTGTAAATGTAAACAGTAGTAATAAATGTAAACAGTAGTAATAAATGTAAACAGTAAATGTAAACAGTAGTATGACTATAGACAGTAATGTAATACAAACATTTGTGCAAATATAAGAAGTAGTACAATTTGAATGAGCACATGACCGTGAGTTGAGTGAATAACCTGTTTTGATGACATAGAGTACAGTGTTAAAATCTTTGTGTTGTGTGGTAGTGTGTGAAAGTTTTTATATATGCTTTTATATATGTTAGACATTTAATGTCTAACATGCATTCATCCCGTCACGCTCATGCTGTGCAGGAGTTTCGAGGAGATGGAGGCTCAGATATCAGCGGGCGTGAAGACGCCGGTGTTGAGCGTGCGGCCCGGGCCCGAGGGTTCTGCTGGAGACAAGGGCAGGAAGAGGGAGAGCGAGGTGCTCAGCCGAACACAGAGCGTAGAGAGGGATGAACAGGTGAGACAAAATTTATAAAAACGACGTCTCATTTATGTGTCCACTCACCGCCATGTGCTGTAAATCTGCCACTTTTTCTTTTAACATTTAACGCCGTGCTGTTGTTTAGCCATGATGCAAATGTTTATCGTAGGTGAAGACTCAGCCTGTCGCTCTCAGGGAAACCTTGTCAAGCCAACAGCCGAAACGTTTTGAGTTTAGTGAATCAGCTCCCAGTGCTGCCACTCAGAACACTCAGCGCTTGCTTTGCCATGCTGTCCTCTGCCCTCCCCTCCCCACTCCTCCCGGTGCCCTTGTAGTCCTCTAGCCAGGGCCCCGTGGAGGCCCCTGCTCCAGCCCAGGCCTTGTTAGACAAGCTGTCTGAGTGTGATGACCCCCTGCAGTACCTGGAGCCCAACCTGGCTGAGACCAACCCAACTGTATTCGCCCAAAAACTACAGGTGTGTTTTCAGACCACACACGCCCCACCGTGATAAAACCCTCCAAGGTTTTTGCTCTGGGGGGTCATGGTCACTATTTAGTCACTGTTTCTGTGTGCACATAATTTCCGTTTGTATCACCCTTTCCCATCCTGCCTTTCTGTTTTTGTTTGCCCATGTTTCCTGTTGTAGTTTGTGGCTTGCTGTGTGAAGTAGCTTAACGGTGGGTAAACTGTAGACAGCGGTGTGTGTGTGCTCTCCACTCAAGTTTCTCTATGTTTTCCTTTGTTCTCTCTCAACTTTGGGCCTCGACCCTCCTCTCTTATGATATTTGGCCTCATGTGTGGCCAAGGAGGAGTTGGTGCTTGCTGCCCTGAGGCTAGAGGCTCTGCAAGTAGCCCAAAGCATCTCTCAGTGCCCCTCCCTCTCCACTGTAACTCCCCAGGTACTGCGTAGAGTCAGCCTGCACCTGCTGAATCGAGTGTGTGTCAGAGTGTGTGTGTTCGCAAGAGAAAACAGGCTTCTTGAATGAGTCATTAGGGAGAAGTGATGGATGCGTGTGCAGCTGCAGACTGAAGTGTGTTGCACGAGTGTGGCTCGGCTTGCGGCTCGGTCCCCTTGGTACTTCAGCAGCTGTAAACCCATGGCCTTTTCCACACGTTGGCTGTATCACAATACCCACAATCCTGGTACTCTGCGTTCCCAAACATGATATTTCTAACACGGCTTAATGCAATCAGCTCGCTCCCTGACAAGCAACAAGCTCTGGGTTGATTCGGAACCTGATTGTTTTGTGCCTTCTGAGTACCTTTCTTATGTTCTGCATGTATCCACTGGCTATAAATGTGACCGGGGATGCCACACACAATAGAGCTAAAATTAGCAGATGAGGAGTAAAACTTTCAATGATGTGAGCTTTTTCTGTTATTGCCACAAAATCCCCAGTCACATTTTAGTTTTTTGATTTTTTTTCTAAACTAACAGCACTAACACAAAAAACATAACAGCTGAAAGTAGCTAAAACCATGCTGAAATGTAACTGAAATGGAAAAACAAGCCTAAATTAGCATAAGAAAGCAGAAAGAACACAACTTTGCTTGAATATGTTTAAATAAGCAGAAATTAGCACAAAAATTAGGAAATTAGTTGAACTTAGCAAAAAAAATGGCTAAAATCTAGCTGAAAGGCAGAAAGAAGCTTAAACTACCAGAATGAAGTGGAAGAGCTGAAAAGAGATTTTAAAAAATGTGAAATTAGCTGAAAAAGCTAAAATCAACATAAAAACTGCTAAATATTAGTTGAAAAGGCTGAAACTAGCATCATTTGACTGAAAGGAGTGTAACAAGCTGAAATTATCATAAATAATTTAATTAGGCTGAAAATAGAAGAAATTAAAACAAAAAACTTGAATTAATCTGAAATTAAGCCCACATTAAAGAGAAAATACTAAAAAGGTAGTTGAACCATTAGAACAAGCTTAAATTAGCAGAAGACTTCAGAAAGCACACGTTTGCCAGATTAGGCTGAAAGAAGCCGAAATGAGTAAAAAGAAGTGGAAATTATGTGGAAAAAGCTGAAATGAACAAGGGCTGAAAAGTAGCTTAAAAAACAGAACGAAGCTTAACTTACCAGAAGGAAGTGAGAGAACACATTGAATTAGACTGAAAAAATTTGAAATCAGTCCAAAAATGTGGAATTAGCTTAAAAAGCTAAAATTAGTATAAAACTGTTAAATAGTAGCTAAAACAGCAACAAAAAAAATAAACAAAAAAAAGCTGAAACTTGCAGAAATAAGCTGAAATTATCAGAAAGAAGTTAAAGCACAAAAAATGATGTAGTTAGCAGAAATAATTTGAAAGGAGCACAAAACAGCTGAAAGTAGCTAAAAAAAAGTTTAAATGTGCACAAGGAAGCTGAAAGAAGCTGAACCAGAACAAAATGTGAAAGGAGCAGTAAAAGGTTGTAAACTGGATGTAAAATGAGCTCAATTCATTTTCTGCGAGGAAAAAAAGTGGCAGAAAAGGCTAAATATTTAAAAAAGCTAAAGTTGCACCAATACCAAGAGTCAGAGCAGGATTGTCCTGAAAGAGCTGAACGCTTTGATTTATGATTTGTTGAAATAGCTGAAAAATTGTGGAACGAGAAAGAGGCAGAGAAATGTACGGAAGCTAAATGGATCATCACAATGCTTCATAAACATTTACACGATTGGGGCGAGCGCGTTCTGGTCCTCGATGCGTGTCCATGTGTCATGTTGCTGTCCTGCACGTTTTACAGTCTCGACTAAAGAAACCTGTCACACGACGGTGGAATATCAATGGTTCGCCTTCACTCAAAGTAAGAATGACATCATCCCCCTGTGATCTGTTTGTTTCTACCTGTAGCACAGTTCTAGCTATGGTGCAGTCCACGTGTTTGGTCATGAACACACTCGCACAGTTTCACTGTTTGATTTGATTGTTTAAGAAGTTAAGTTACTCACTTTCAGTTTAAAAAAATGGGTAAATGTCACATTCAAAGTGTTAAAAGCCAAAAAACACACAGTTCCTTCAAACATATTAGCCCCCCGTTTTGTGTTTATTCCTAAATATTCACCCAGTTGGGATGTAAATAATGTCCAGTAAAGTTGAAAATCAGGACATTTTACAACCCTAACAATGAAATGTAAAGTCATGGTCCAAATACAGACTGCACTGCAGATTGAAGGTACAGCTGATCCCAGAAGTGTCACATCCACAGAGTGATATTTAGCTGTTTTGTGATTTTGTCTTTTTTTTTTAACTTATAGATCTAGCACCCCTTTTTGTACTTTGTTTTTTAAACGTTAAAGTCTGCTCTTCAATTCTAGCACCCCTTTAAATTCACCTTAAACTTAATTAGCGAGGTAAACACAAACAATCATTATATTACATTCAAATTTGGTCATCTTCTAAAAAAGCCAATAAAAAAATAATAATAATAATTTGGTCATCTTGTCTGCATTTTAGATATTTAAGAAATAACATTTAAATGTCCTTATAAAACAAAGAAAAGTACGGAGGGGTAGTGCTGCCACCCGTTGAAATTTTTTTTGGGAGCTTATGTAGTAATTACGTGATACGTATCACGTAATTACGTGATACGTATGTAGTAATTATGTGATAATATGTAGTAATTACGTGATACGTATGTAGTAATTACGTGATACATATGTAGTAATTACGTGATATTATGTAGTAAAAACGTGATACTTATGTAGCAATAACGTGATACGTATGCAGTAATTACGTGATACGTATGTAGTAATTACGTGATATTATGTAGTAAAAACGTGATACTTATGTAGCAATAACGTGATACGTATCACGTAATTACGTGATATTATGTAGTAATTACGTGATACGTATGCAGTAATTACGTGATACATATGTAGTAATTACGTGATATTATGTAGTAATAACGTGATACGTATCACGTAATTACGTGATATTATGTAGTAATTACGTGATACGTATGTAGTAATTACGTGATACGTATCACGTAATTACTACATAAGCCCCAAAAAATATTTTCAACAGGTTGCAGCACTACCCTTCCGTAGAAAGCAAGTTCTTGTGTTTCATATTTTACAGGGTTCAATGATGCAACTTTTCAACATGTCCTTACTTTTTTTTTTTTTGCATTTTGCAGTAGTTTCATTTAGTGTTTATAGTCTATCTGTTCTGGAATTGTTAACCTAGAAACTGAGATTGATTTTCTCTGCAAGAATTAACGTAAAAGTTCGCTCTCCAAAGTAGAACTACAAGTTTATTATTACAGTATTAACTTACCGTAAGTGCTTTCATACTAATACTTCAGCCAGACAAAACGTTTGAGTCCCTTTTTACTTTTTATTAATAGATCCGTCTCCTTAAGCTTTTTAACCCTCCAAATTTTCATTAAATCCTCCTGTAATCCAGCCCTTTTAAGGATGACTACATCCTTCTCTGAGCAACCTTTTAGGGGACAAAACAGTTGTAGAGCGTAGATTGGTTTTAGCATTTTATTAGCGCGTTTCCCACATGCAATGGAGCCATCAGAAGCCACACTGCCTCACACATGGATGCATAAGTATCCTAATATACCTCATGTTCTCCTCACATCATAGGTTTTGTGATTATACAAGGACTTGATGTAATTCTCCCAAATTATAAAGCTCAAAAACTGTACAACATCCCATAAGACATAACTAATGGCGCTGTTGCTGTCTGGTCAACTCCCCTATCTTCCATACCCTGTTTATTATGTGCTGCCCTTTTTCTTTTGTCTTGCTTGGAGCAACTCACTCTCGAGCTACTGCAAGCAGCAGGCGATCATGATCGCTCAGCTGGGGCCAGCATCAGCCAATTACGTGGCTTAAACTGCGGCAATGAAAACCGTTTCATCCAATCATGTGGTGGCTGACCAAGTCTTCAGAAACATCGCCAGCTTGCCTCATTTATGCGCTGGTTTTGCTGTGTGGTACAGTTTTACACAGTCCCATGCTGCCTTGAGACATGGCGTAGGAAATCCCGTTGAGAATGTGCGCATGAGCCCAAGGATGAGGGATGCTGCATTCATAACTGTCCGATTTGTAACTGGTCATGTTTCCGTTCCTTTCTGTCCTCTCAACTGGCTCCTGGAAGCAGCACAGAGACGTGTCTTCAGTGGAAAACGTTGTGCCCAAGAGCTCACTGTACACCAGGACCACCACCATCAGCAGCTACATCGAAGGGGAGAGTCCTCACCTGCCTCAAGATCTGGACCAGTCCTTGGACATTGCACGAGAAGAGGTTTTTATTTTTTTATTTCTGAGTCGCAAATGTTGCATTAGTTTGTTTGGACATCTTCATCTATATTTAACAACTATGCTACCCTTCATAGATTGTGACAAAAGAGAAAGAAGTACTGGAGTGGCAGAGGAAGTATGAAGAAAGTCGACAGGAAGTGGTGGAGATGAGGTTAGAAGAGACACCTTGGGCTGATATCACTTTCTTCACAGTCAGGTCCCATAGCAGACACCACAGTGTGGATGTAGCACATCACAGCGTTTCTGCTAATTGAAAGTGTACCAGCATGCTTATCACCTTTTAACATTTCAGTTGGGTTATCTCACTTACTGTCAAAGATTGAAAACTGAGAGCAAATCAGAGATGTCCAAATGAGTCTGAGCATCAGCATGTGGGACAGATTTAATTGCACTTTTTGCAGTTAAAAGACCCAATGACAAAATGTGTTATTGGGGACTGCCGTTGAAAAGCATAGGACGCAGTGCAGTGCAGTGCAGTGCAGTGCAGTGCAGTGCAGTGCAGTGCAGCTTGAACAGTAGGGTGTATTCGTGCAAAATATGCATCAAATCAAGCAGCTTAACCGCAACATGCATGCTTTTACATTTGTTGGTGTTTTGAGACACTCTGACAATGTCATTTCTTGAAGATAAACCCAAATTAACTCATAAGGTTGCAAAGAGAAATCCTTTACAACTACGGTATACGCTCTTTGAAATATTTCATTTAGCACTGAGCTGAAATCAATAAAACTCTCGCAAAGTTGTTGCCTCTGTGACTGATTAGTTTTTTGAGTTGGCATTATTTAAAATGGTGGCCAAAACTAACTTGGCCAACACAAAAATACGGAAGCGTATTGCAGCCAACCATGAAAAAAAAACAATTGGAGCTTATGTAGTAATCACGTGATACGTATGTAGTAATAACGTGATATTATGTAGTAATAACGTGATACGTATGTAGTACGGTAAAAATGTGATACTATGTAGTAAAAACGTGATACTATGTAGCGTGATAAGTATAGATGCAGCATGCGCGTAGCCAGTATTTTAGGAGGGGCGGTTCCTTTAAATATATAGTAGACCTGCAAACAGCCACATGCCTTGGTGGCACAATGGAAAGCACGTCTGCTCTTCACCCCAACAACCCGGGTTTGAACCTGACCTGGGTTAATTTATTTTACTTTTTTATTTTTTTATTGGATAAATAAAATAAAAAAGGAGTTTGTGTTAACTACAGGCATATTAGGTGTTAACCGGTTCGACATTAGCGGCGTCTCCATACCTTCTCTTTCCACCTCTCTTAACACAGAACTTGTGTTGTGCGGGAGTTGTAGGCGGGACCACAACTCCCGCACAACACAAGTTCTGTGTTAAGAGAGGTGGAAAGAGAAGGTATGGAGACGCCGCTAATGTCGAACCGGTTAACACCATAGACTTAATATGCCTGTGGTTAACACAAACTCCTTTTTTATTTTATTCATCCAATAAAAAAATAAAGTAAAATAAATTAACCCAGGTCAGGTTCAAACCCGGGTCGTTGGGGTGGAGAGCAGACACGCTTTCCATTGTGCCACCAAGGCATGTGGCTGTTTGCAGGTCTACTATATATTTAAAGGAACCGCCCCTCCTAAAATACTGGCTACGCGCATGCTACATCTATACTTATCAAGCTACATAGTATCACGTTTTTACTACATACGTATCACTTTATTACTACATAGTATCACGTTTTTACTACATAGTATCACGTTATTACTACATACGTATCACGTTTTTACTACATAGTACAGTATCATGTTTTTACTACATAATATCACGTTATTCTACATACGTATCACGTGATTACTACATAAGCTCCAAAAAAAAATTTCATGGTTGACTGCAATACGCTTCCGTACAAAAATACCTATAGCTCAGCCATTTTTTTTTTTTACAGGTATTGAGGTTAAATTTAGTGTGGTAGTCACTGACTGTAACCTCCAGCTATACTCCTAGTTCTAACGGTTTGATCATTTATATGATCAAATTTCTAAATGACCTGCACAGCTAACACGAAATTTATTTAAAAATCTGTCATTTTTAGGGATATTAAGCTACAATTTGGTGTAGTAGCAGTCATTAATAGTGAACTGCAACACATCTAGGACTTCATTTTCATTCAAGTTTATTTGATCAAGGACAGCACAATAAACTATGTTACATGTTAAAAACGAAGCAACCGTTGTCTTGTACAAAGGTTTTCTAGCCACAGGCTAATTTGCAAACCCAGTCCTTGGTTGGACTTTTATATAAAAACAGTTAAAATAACAGCTAGATGTATTTAAGTGGTAAGTACTTTCAAATTTTCTTCAAAATTTTTTCTAGTTGGTTTAAAACTGTTGGAAATTCACAAGTCCGGAATTGAATTCAAAATCTTACGTCTAACCTACAAAGCCCTGAACAACATAGCTCCATCTTATACTTTGTATTACAGATCTTATTGTTCCATATTTTCCTAACGGAGCACTTTGCTCTCAGAGTGCAGGTTTACTTGCAGTTCCTAGAGTTTCCAAAAGAGAATGAGAGGAAGATCTTTCAGTTTTCAGGCTCCTCTCTTGTGGAACCAACTTCCAGTTTCTGTCCATGAGGCTGACACATTGTCCAGTTTTAAGACTGGGCTTAAGACCATTTTGATAAATCCTATAGTGTTGGCTTGTTATGAGATGACTTCTGTTGTGACTTGGTGCTATATAAATAAACTGAATTTAATTTAATTGAATTAAAAAAAAATCCTAAGTTCATCAACAGACTATGTGCAACAAATGGCTTCTCTCTGAAACTCAAGCAGGCAAGCACTGAAACTGATTATCTGTCAGCTGGTGGTGTGTGTGTGAGTGCAGCTGGTTCGTTTAGCATGGATAAGACAGAGCTTACCTTCTTTAACTGATTGGATAAGGAGGGGCTAAGAGACTAAGAGGGGGTCAAAGCTAATCAATCCTCTTTTCTTGTGCAACCTGCTTTAACTGAGCAAAGCCACACAGGCCTCCATCGCACTCACAGACAGGAGTCCAGTTTGGACAAATATCACAAATTAAACCACAGTAACAACCACTTTACAGTTCATAGTCACTGCTAAATGAAATGTTTTAAAAGTCGAACACGTTCGCTCTAGAACTAATGAGCCACATTGCATGTTTCTCATTAATTTAAAATGCATTAGAATCATTTTTCCTTAAAATGATGCTTTCTTAATAGTAATTGTAATATGTGTGTTTGCTGCTAGAGAAACTTATTTACAATGCATGAATAATATGCTTAAAAATCATCTGTGATGTGCTGAATATTCTATTTCTCATCTGTAGGAGAATTGTTGCTGAATATGAGAAGACCATAGCTCAGATGATAGGTGAGTTCAACATGAAGTGTTTTATTTCCTTACAGTGCCCAGTCATTGTTTATTTTGCACATTAGTTTGATATAAATTGAACTAATTTTGCTCCCTAAACTCTGCCACTTTTATTTTGCACTTCAGATGAGTTGTTATTCATAGCCCCTTAAAAGAAAAAAAACGGCTGCATATTGATTTTTTTGTTTTTGTTTCAAAGCTAGCTTTTTGTGTATTTGCGTTCAATTAACTCTTAAAAATCAGTGGAGGCTGAAACACTTTTCCCTTTGGGCTCATTAAATTTCAACACGGCTTTACTCTGCATTATTCCTGCACTCAGGCACGTGCACGCTGCCACCTGGAGACCTTGCTGAAGCTCTGGTTTGTGCGCACTCACCAAAGCACCGCCACAAACAGGAACAGTCTCTCTGATTGTGTCGAACACTCGGCTCTCTCACGCGTCTTGACCCTCCCAGCTTGACTTAACACGCTCCCTTCTTTTCTGTTCTGCTCCCATCTTTCTATTTGATAACCCTGACAGGCATGCCAGGTGAGTAACGCGGAATCAAACTTCACTTGTTTGTGTCGGCTCGCATCTCTTGGTCCGTCCATCAGAGAGAGGAGAGCAGATACTCTCTCTTTTTTTTTTGTCATCTTGTCCAGTTACTTTTGTTTGCTCATTTCTGTTGCATTTCATCCTGCAGGCTTGGACGTTGTTTTTGCTTTGCTGTATGGATAAAATTTTTTAAAAAAGAATAATTTTGGACTTTATTCACGTCTGTAATATTTACACTCGGCTGCAAAGACACACTGAAATCTGTTTTTGACCGTCAGCTCTTTCTATAGCTAGAGGTGGTTGTTAAAACCCCTCAAGCTGCTTTAGTGATTTAAGCAAGTAGGTTGTACTGTGTACCGTATTTTTCGGACTATAAGGCGCAATATCAATGAACGGGTCTGTTTTCATATATAAGGCGCATTAAGCGAAACAAAACAGTCAGATAAGTCAAACTTTATTCATCTCATTCACAGTAACTCTCAACATTGTTCAGTTGTAACTAGGGATGCACGATATTATCGGCATGGTATCAGTATCGGCTGATATCAGCGATAAAGTTAAATATCGGACATCGGCCATTCCATCAAAATAACTCACCGATATAAAAGGCGCTTTAATTTTTTAAATATATATTTATAATGTATAGTGTTGCATCATTTTCAGCCCCTTTTTGGCATCTACGTCTTTTAATTCCATAACAGAGAAAGCTATGTAGTTTATGTAAGTAGGTCTAGGGGAAGAAGAAAAAAATCGGTATTAATATCGGTTATCAGCCAAATACGTTTTAACATATCAGCATATCGGATATCAGACAAAAATCCAGTATTGTGCATCCCTAGTTGTAACATATAAAATGCAAAACAATACACATTTTTGAGCACCGTGTACCACATAAAATCGGTTCAAGGTCAGTAAGCACAACCAGAATTAATACATAAGGTGCACCTGATTATAAGACTCACTGTCGATTTTTGAGACATTTAAAGGATTTAAGTGTGCCTTATAGTCCGAAAAATACGGTAATTAAATTAAAGAAAGTCAAGAAAAAGTTTGACTCACCAGCTGGTTCCACCTCTGTAACATCAAGCTCTTAATGATTGAAACTCAGAAAACGTAATCATCTGATATACTTCTACAACTTATTATCATTTGGAGTTAGCATCATTCAAGTTGGCCACCACAGCCCAACAACCATAGCTAACTCAGTCAGTTTTACGTAGACTGAGATAATTTTGATGTGCTATTAGCTGACAGTCACCCTTAATGCATTCTGAATACATCAACTTGCAAGATCTCAGTACTGGATGAGATTATGCACAATATTTTATATTAGCTATAAGGATACAACTATGTTATAAAATGTGTGGGGTGATGTGCATTCTTTGAAGGAATGCTAGGCCTTTAATTCCCTCATTGTTCAACATCTGTGTTTGCATGCAAAAAGTAAAGATCATATTGTTTAGTATAAAATATTAGACCATTACAGCCCACTAACCCATTTTGATTTGTCATCGTAACAGTCAAAGTTGTATAGATGTTCACAACTGTTTACAGTCCTTTAGTGATTTACAAAATGTTTGTGTCTGTCCATCAGAGGACGACCAGAAGGAGAAGTCTCTGTCCCATCACACCATCCAACAGCTCATCCTGGAGAAGGACCAGGCGTTGGCCGACCTCAACTCGGTGGAAAAGTCTCTGGCAGACCTCTTCCGTCGATACGAGAAGATGAAAGATGTTCTCGAGGGCTTCCGCAAGGTAACGAACAAATGACTGGGTTGTGACACGGGCTAAAAGTCTGTTAAAGTCTGGTGGTATGAAATATTTCTCACCCGCCTTAGAATGAAGACGTGCTGAAGAAGTGCGCTCAGGAGTATCTGTCAAGGGTACGAAAGGAGGAGCAGCGATATCAAGCCTTGAAGATCCACGCAGAGGAGAAACTAGACAAGTGAGTTAGATGTATTTAAGTCAACATTAATCTGGAATAAGTATAAAAATGGGTCAAAGTAATACACTTTTTATGCCCCCCCCCCCTTCATCTTTTTTAAGCTGTGTTTGTGCCTGTTAGCAAAATATTTCATGAACCACTCAATTTATTAGTGTGGTAGTAGCTGAGACTGATCTTTTACACATACTCATTGCACAAAATCTTTGTATACAGCTTTGAATTTATCTGTTGAAGTCAACCCTGCTTGTCTGTTAGCAAAATATCATGAACTACTGGACAGATGTTTATTAACGATTTAGAAATTTGTCATTGGATTCGACTGGGCTAATCAATATTACCGGTAGTTAGCACAGATATGGATATAAGTCAGTTTTATTGATGTTGAGCTAAAATAAGATGTGAAAGTAGCTAAGATTAACTTATGTTATGACATACTTGGGACGTAACGTTTTGTACTGTATTTTTGGACTATAAGACGCACTTAAAATCCTTTAATTTTCTCAAAAAGCGACAGTGAGCATTATAAAACTTTTGTATTAATTCTGGTTGTTCTTACTGACGTCAAACTGATTATATGGGGTTATTGTGAATGAAATTAGTAAAGTTTGACTTATCTGACTGTTGTGTTTCGCTTAATGCGCCTTATAGTCTGAAAAACATGGTAATATTTCACAAGGTTGTATACGTTATTTTCAAGGTTTGACCAAAATGGCTACAACTAGGCCTGTCGCAATAAACCATAAATAAATTAATTGCATGATAAATGAAATTTATCAACTTCATTTTCATTTATCGGCTTTATAATTTCTTCATATCTCTCTCTTTCTACTGAAGACACTGGATGACAAAAAGTTCAACTCTGGTGCTCTTCACTGATCTTTCTCTTGTGTTTTTGGATCGTTAAAAGCAGCTAAGCTTAGAAGCTAATCTACGAGCTAAGCTAACAGGCCGACCTTGGAAAAAAAAAACTCTGTCTTGTCGAAGCTCCAAAATTCACGGTTGAAACCCGTGCCTTTGTGTAAAAAGTTTTTCTCTTCAAAAAGTAGCTGAGAACTTCTTTACTGATTTTTTTTAATTAAAAGCTTTGTGTGAAAAATGCTATGCTAAAGAGCTCAAACCACATCGAGTGTTCGTTATTTTGAGAACCGAAGCGAGACAGCCCATGTCATATCAAGGGGCCTCCCTCCCGTTTTTCTCAAAGAGATACGCTGCTCACTCCCTCACTATCCATCCTTCACTTCAAACAGTCTTACACTGCCATCCGGTGGTCAAAAAATGTACTACGCTAAAAACAAATTAACAAGCATTTGATAAGGGCTGTTAGGTCCCTGTACGACCGGTGTCAGAGCTTGGTCCGCATTGCCGGCAGTAAGTCAGGCTCGTTTCCGGTGAGAGTTGGACTCCGCCAAGGTTGCCCTTTGTCACCGATTCTGTTCATAACTTTTATGGACAGAATTTCTAGGCGCAGCCAAGGTGTTGAGAGGATCCGTTTTGGTGGCCTTAGAATCGCTTCTCTGTTTTTTGCAGATGATGTGGTCCTATTGGCTTCATCAGTTCGTGATTTACAACTTTCACTGGAGCGGTTTGCAGCCGAGTGTGATGCGGCCGGGATGAGGATCAGTTCCTCCAAATCCGAGGCCATGGTCTTGAGCCGGAAAAGGGTAGCATGCCCTCTCCGGGTCGGGGAGGAGGTCCTGCCCCAAGTGGAGGAGTTTAAGTATCTCGGGATCTTGTTCACGAATGAGGGAAAACTGGAGCGTGAGATCGATAGGCGGATAGGTGCAGCGTCCGCAGTGAAGCGGGCGCTGTACCGGTCTGTCGTGGTGAAGAGAGAGCTGAGTCAAAAGGCAAAGCTCTCAATTTACCGATCGATCTACGTTCCCACCCTCATCTATGGTCATGAGCTTTGGGTTATGACCGAAAGAACAAGATCTCGGATACAAGCGGCTGAAATGAGTTTTCTCCGCAGGGTGGCTGGACTCTCCCTTAGAGATAGGGTGAGAAGCTCAGTCATCCGGGAGGGACTCGGAGTAGAGCCGCTGCTTCTCCACATCGAGAGGAGCCAGTTGAGGTGGCTCGGGCATCTGGTTAGGATGCCTCCTGGACGCCTCCCTGGTGAGGTGTTCCGGGCATGTCCCACCGGGAGGAGACCCAGAGGAAGACCCAGGACACGCTGGAGGGACTATGTTTCTCGGCTGGCCTGGGAACGCCTTGGGATTCCCCCGGAGGAGCTGCTCCAAGTGGCTGGGGAGAGGGAAGTCTGGGCCTACCTACTTAGGCTGCTACCCCCGCGACCCGACCCCGGATAAGCGGAAGAAGATGGATGGATGGATGGACAAGCATTTTTTCCTAAAAATGACAATGATTACTAATTATTGTCAAATTTCAAACAATATTATCGTTTATCGCAATAATTTCTGAGACAATTAATCGCCCAGTAAAAATTGTTATTGTGACAGGCCTAGCTTCAATTCCTTCATCTCTTATCATAGGATGCTTTTAGTTTAAAAGTGGCATGAAAGGCAGCGTAAAATAAGCATTCTATCAATGAAATTTACCGTTTTTTTTAATTTATTTTTTACATATACTGTAATAAGATAAAATCTATTTTAACTTTGCAAGACTGACCTTCACTTTTCTTCAGACTTAATATTCTTGAGTACCACAGGAAGACCTGACTGATGTTTGGTGTCTCCAGGGCCAACTCGGAGATCGCCCAGGTACGAGTCAAGACCAGGCAGGAGCAGGCCGCCTACCAGGCCAGTCTGAGGAAGGAGCAGATGAAGGTGGACTCTTTGGAGCGCACTTTGGAGCAAAAGGTATGGGATTTTCCCCAAAAATACAAAATACTGATGAAAACAGAAATGTCTTAATTTGATTATTAACTGTTTTGCAGAACAAAGAGATCGAGGAGTTGACGAAGATCTGCGATGAGCTGATAGCCAAGATGGGGAAGAGTTAGCGCTCGCAAAGCTGTAGATGTCTGAGGCCCAAGAGGTCTCGGGGTTTTTCTTCCTACTGACTCTGTTCGAGATCCACAGGAACGACCATCCTACTTATTCTCTGTTTCTTTGACGTGTCAGTGTGTCGTACTGTATCAGAGGTCTGGTCTAAAGTTTTAGAGAAGCTATCATATCAATAACAAGTGTGTCTGTGTGTGAGAGTGTGTGTTTGGTAATGAGAACGTGGAAGTTTGTGGGGTAAATTATGTACTGTATTATGATGTAGCCATGACAGCCGCTGAGGGAGAAGACTGTTTACTCACTCCTGTTGGTGTCTCTTCTTACTTCAAGACACAGATAGATTTTGGAACAGAACAAAATGTAAAAGATGTGTAGATTTATTCATAAAATATCAACCATATAATAAAATTAAAAGTCAAAATAAAGTCTTGCATGTAAAAATGATAACTTGTCATGTTAATGTTTGTAAATAAAAAATCTGCAT
>JBBPBX010015543.1:35733-49314 GCA_038048925.1 Garcialebias charrua | reverse complement strand
CAGGTATCAAATCCGCTCATTCTCAATCAGTTCATCTGGACAGTTTCTTTTTAGCAGAAACGTTTCACCCTCACTCCAGAGGGCTTCCTCAGTCAGAGTAGTCCAAAGCACACTGAAGTTAACCCACCAAGTAAGCAACTTATGTGGACCAACCAGTTTGCTGTAGCCAAGATGGTTTCTGGGGGTGTGTCCCTCGTCGACTCCTCCCAGGCAGGCAGACATGTCCAAAGTGGTTCAAGACAAGAAAGTTAATTGAGAATTAACTTTCCTGATCACAAATCAGTTTATGTTACAACGTAAATAACAACGAAGCGCGCACCCATTTCCGCCTTTTAGCGCGACCTGAATGTCATTAAAATATAACTAATGTTGTCTAACTGTTGCGCACAGCCAGGGTTTTAAACTATAACTAATAATCTTTAACTCCTTTGCGTATCTAGAATGTCAAGAGTGGTAATTCCTTCATAAGCAACGTGAACTCCTAAAACAAAAACAATCCGTCGCCGTGGCTTACGCCGTTAATGCTGTTGTGTCTTGACCAGACGAAGCGGGTTCGTGTCCCACCTCGGACAATATTTTTTTTAAACGTTTGTCTTTTATTGGAGTAAATAAAAAGGAGTTTGTTTGGTAGATAAAAAGGAGTTTGTTTGGTAAAATGCTTAACTCATTAAACACTTTTGCAAAGCATTACAGTTTGGATGTTACTGCGTGTGACGTTACTCAGGCTGTTCTTTCTAACACACAGTAGAAAGTAACCTTGAGATACCTGCTGGTCAAGGGCAGACGTTCCCACTAGCATGCATTTTACTGAGAATTTCAAGGGCTTGAATGAATTACATTCCCATAGCAAGTATGTTGCACCGAGTGACTGACTCATAAGGGAACTGAAAGTTATGCACCATAACTCATGCTCCCTGAAGGATGGGAACGAGGTGCAACATATCTGGCCCTTTTCAATGCTGAAAGCTTGGTGACGAGCAATTTTGGAGAAAGATGGATGGGCGTCAGTCGCTTAAATACCCAAAGGGCTTGGCCTCTGGAGCGACAATGACACCCTAGCCGTAAAGGCGTGATTGTATTCCTTCAGGTAATCCCACGGGGGCGTAATTCCCATAGCAAGTATGTTGCACCTCGTTCCCTTCCTTCAGGGAACATGAGTTATGGTGCATAACTTTCAGTTTTGTATGTGACACAAATGTATTAAATTCCCCTTCTTCATCCCTGATCTGGACTTTTCTTTTGTTTTTTGCCAAAAGTCAAGTGATCGCTTCCTCCTCCGCTGACTCCATGACTGAAATGATGAGGAAATGAATGAATTTGTCACGAGCGAATTAATCTCGTGTTCAACGTGGCTGCACGAGGCCCTGCAGATTTCCTGGTGTTCTGGTGTGCTGGACCAGCGCTCCATGTTTTTATTTTATTTTTTAGAAAGTTTTATTAACATATAAACACAGAATATCGCAGCGGCTGCGACAGGACATGCATTGGAGGTGGAGCTAAGGAGGCTGAGCTGAATTTCAGCTAGAGCAAGGGGGAGGGACCATAATGCTTTCCCTGTTGAAAGACTGCAGCTTTAAATTCACACAGAATAACTTAGAAGCATACATGAGTGTCTGCAGCCTTATGTAGAGAGGGATCTTTGTTAGTGAGATGGCCTGCAAGTGTTGTTGATTAGCCGTCATCTTGGATAAGGAAGCTGCTGAAACCCTCTGGGTACTTAAGAGGCTGACGCCCATCCATCTTTCTCCAAAATTGCACTTCACCGAGCTTTCAGCATTGAAAGGGCCAGATATGTTGCACCTCGTTCCCTTCCTTCAGGGAACATGAGTTATGATGCATAACATATGATGCATAGTTATGATGGTCCTGTGCTCCAGCATCAACGTGTGGCATGGAGGCTGCACAGTTGCAGAGAGGAAAGCTCTACAAAGAGTGGTGAAGGCTGCACAGAAGTCTGTGGGAGTCAGTCTCCCCACCATCACAGACATTTACACCTCCAGATGCAGAAAAAGAGCCACCTGCATCATGAAAGACCTCACTCACCCAGCACACTCACTCTTTGCACCACTCCCCTCGGGACGGAGGTTGAGGAGCATCAAATGTAGAACCACTAGACTGAGGAACAGCTTCTACCCTGAGGCTGTCAGACTCATGAATAAATAAATAATAAGAATAAACACTGCAAAATGTCACATCATGCTGATGCTGATCTGTTTCTTGTTGCTGCGTTCATCTGTGACCATCTGCTCATGTTCGTGCTGCTGTTTATAATGATGTTTTTCTACTACATTAGGGCTTAGTGTATTACTAGCTGATGTCTCTCTTAGTTAATCCTAGATGTTATTATTGTTTTTCTCTTGCATTTGTTGTTGGATGTAACTGGGACCCTGTGTACATAATCTCGTTTTCAACACATGTACTACATGCGGTGCAAATGACAATAAATTCTCTCTGACTCTGACTCTGACTCTGATAACTTTCAGTTCCCTTTCAGTCTGGTCTCTCGGTGCAACATACTTGCTATGGGAACGTAATCCATTCATGCCCTTGAAATGCTCAATAAAATGCATGCTAGAGTGAATGTCTGCCCTTGACCAGCAGGCATCTCAAGGCTACTTTCTACTGTATGTTAAAAAGGACAGCCTGAGTGACGTCACACGCAGTAACATCCAAACTGTAATGCTTTGCAAAAGTGTTTAATGAGCTCCAGTTCGCAGCAGCGCAGATGTCTGCAACTGGTACACCCTTGAACAATGACCATGAAGTGGCCAAGCCCCGAGTGGAGTGAGCGTGCACCCCAGAGGGCACCTGTTGACCTTTGCTACTGTACGCCCTTTTAATGGCCTCAGTCACCCAATGTGAAAGGCGTTGTTTTGATAGGGCCTTTCCGGTAGCAGGTGCTGCAAAGCAGACGAACAGTTGATTTGTTTTTCTCCATTTGGCTGTTCTCTGCATGTAAGTGCGTAAAGCTCTCACGGGGCAGAGAGCCTTCAGCCTTTCCTGTTCTGAGTGAGGACAGGAGCAGGTGGGAAGGAGGAGAGATCAAAGTCTAGACTCCTGTGGTTCAAAGTCAAGACCTTGGGAGTGTATGCGGGATTAGGCCTTAAGGTGACCTTTGACCCATCAGGGGCGAATCTGGTACACATTGGATGTACAGACAATGCATGGAGGTCACCCACGCGTTTCGCCGAGCAAAGTGCCAGGAGTAGACCGGTTTTACAAGATAACAAATCCTTCTTAACCTCGTATAGTGGCTCGAATGGGGGGTCACAGAGAGCCCCCAAGACCAGGCCAAGATCCCAACCAGGGGTCAGAAACTTGCTGGGTTGTTTAGTCTGAAGCACACCTTTCATAAATCTTATTATGATTGGATGCGCTTCAGGTGTCCTGTGTCCCCAGCCTTCGTGACCGGCTGAAATAGCTGATAGGAAAACTTTAATCGTTGAGTAAGAACTACCTTTTTCCAGTAAGTCCTGAAGGAAGGTTAGGAGCTGAGCCAAGTCGCATGCATAAGAAATAATATTTCTTTCTGAGCACCAGGCTTCGAAAATACGCCACTTCTGTACGTACAAAGACTGTGTTGACACAGCACGGGCATTTTGTATGGTTTTTACCATATTGGACAGCACGGTGGCACAACTGGTAGAGCTGCTGCCTCTCAGCAAGAAGGTTGCCGGGTCAAATCCCGGCCCGGGGGCCTTTCTGGGTGGAGTTTGCATGTTCTCCCCGTGCATGCGTGGGTTTCCTCCGGGTACTCCGGTTTCCTCCCACAGACCAAAAAACATGCATGTTAGGCTGATTGGTGACTCTAAATTGACCCTAGGTGTGAGTGAGAGAGTGGATGGTTGTTTGGTGTGAGTGAGACAGGTCCCTCTTGTAAATGAGTCCCCGTGACTCAACGAGGCTAGCCTGTATAAATAAAGGTTGAATGAATGAATGAATGAATGAATGAATGAATATTTTCCGGCAAGCCTGACGCCATCAGCTTGTTCTTTTCTGCCCACAAGCTGAACTTTTTTGACAGTTCCTGGCCTAAGCGGCTTTACTGCCCCTTCTGGTGACATAGTTTGGCCCTGAAGAAGAGCAGTTAGTGCATCCAGTTCTCCTCCAAGGGCCCTGGAGGCTGTGAACCCTTGGAGGTCAACCAAGTTGGGAAGAGGGCTTCCTTGCCGATGTGCTACCAGGCTGCTCTGCTCGAGGGTAATCGAGGGCAGATGCGACCTGTCATCCATATTAGATAGAGTTGGAGCAGAAAGTCTATTTTCCCCCTCTAAGTTTGGGGTCATGGGACTGGGAGACTGCGAGTTTTGTAAACGAGCAGATCTTCTGACTCCAATCCGTTTTCTGGAATGGTCCAGTTTACTGGTCCTTGGCTTTAACAGAGCGTCGGAACCAGGTAAACCGACCGGGGTCTGTGTTTCACCCGTTGGGAGAATTTTGTTTGAGAGCAGAGCTGGATCAGCACAGAGAGGAAAGTCACGTGCTGTCTGATCACTGCCTGGACATTGCGTGTCCCTCATAATAATAAAGGGGCAGCTACAACGTGAGAACGTGGAGATGCTCCTTTTAGTTTGGTTGACAGATTATTTGGTGATAGAGAGCCCAGTCCCCTTTGAAAAACAGGAAGAGAGATCTGATTCAACTCTGATTTGTTTACATGCACAGCAGCTTGAACACAATTGCTGCTGTGAAGGTGTGAAGCTTGTGGTTGGCTGTGGGCATCTGACGTGCCCTCCTCCCCGTCGTTAGATTCTGTTGGCATGCCTCCCTGAGGTGCGGACATGTTACGTGTTCGCCTGGTTAGTGTATTGGTTGCCCTGTTATTCACAATGGAGTGGGGGCTTGAGCACGTGACCCCCCTCACCTGTCTCCGTGAGAGGTGTGGGGGCTACTTACAGACATCTCTGTGTCTGTTTACTGCAGACGAATCAGAGGTACCTTGCTAGGGTTTATTGATTAGACTAACACCCCGTGGGCCGTGAGGGGGGGGGGGATGCCCCCCTCCCTTTATGATGGCTGGCAGGCCAGAGGGACCTGTTCTACTGGTTATTTGTGTGTTGTTGTTTTTTCTTTTGTTTGAAAGTCAATAAAACAGAGAGGGGCTGTTTTATGAGCTTTATTCATGCTTATGTGCAATGACATACATAATTCTATGTCACTCACAGCAGAGAGAGCATGATTTGTGCATGTGATAGATAACCAGCTTTTTGTACTGTGTTACAAATAAAGTCTGGACATGAAGGGATCATTCCCAGTACCACGTGGGTGGGTGATCGTGTAATGTGAGAACGTGGACCTGGTTCATCAGGCACGTTTCTGTATGGTGTCCCGGTTCGCCGAGGAAGCCCTGTGTCTGACTGCCTGCTGGGAAACAAACCTGTTTTTGCTTCATGAGTGCTCGGTGCAAGGTTGGCCCGGCGGGGGTCTCTGCCGGGGCTCCTCCTCGTATGCTGGCCGCTTCTGTGGTGGGGCACACGTTGCCGAGCGGTGTCGAAGCTGCGCAGGTCTACCTCCAGCAGACTCCCTTAGGGGCGCAAAGCTTCTCCGGGGAATGCCCACCCGGAGAGCTTCGGCCTGTTTGCGCCTTTGGTCCAGCTTGGTCTGAATTCGCTCCAAAGCTTTACCAAATAATCCCGTCGGCTCTATCGAGTGGTGGAGAAAAGGCACATTTTGTCCCTCAGGAAGATCCGTTAAAGTCATCCACAGATGGCGAATCGCGATGACCACTTCCGCCATGCTTCTGCCTTGAGCAAAAGCGGCTGTCCCCATCATGCGGAGTACAAAGTCTGTTGCCCTGCGGGCTTCGTCCAGCTAGTCGGCGGCAGCCTGCTAGTCCGTCGTTACCTGTAGCTGTTGCAGCTTTTCCGCTAGGTAAGCTTGCATCGACGCAGAAGCGTTCATGGCACACGCCACGAGTCCCTGAGCTCTGTAGCACTTCTCGAGTAGAGACGCTGAAGCTCGACAAGCCTTGCTGGGAAGAGTTGGTTTTGTCCTGGATGACTTAGGAGCCAGGTGAGACGTTAGTGTGTCCTCAATCTGAGGCACGTTAGCTATTCCCACCTCATCCATCCCGCCAACGTCGAGGAACTGTGAGAGGGGAAGGAGCATGGGGGCTCTTGGCTGAGCCCAGGTGCGAGTTAGTTATGTGAGGAAGTCCGGGAACACGGGTATCCTTTGCCTCATGGCGGCCTGCTGCTTCAAATAAAAATAGTTTCCTGCCAGCCCCTTGACCTGTTGGCAAGGCAGAGGCTCGGGCCATGGGATATACAGCACGTCCGTTGCTCTGTGGCACAGGTTGAACAGAGTAGGGATGGAAAAGTTGGTTTCTGGTAGCACAGGTACCGGGGTCTGGGAGAGATCTTCTCCCTGATCCTCCATTACCATGTCTTCGTCCTCCGTTGAAAATTCGCCCGAGGCTGAAATCGAGATCTTGTCCTCGTTCATCATGCCTCGGGTGTCGAACTCGACTGTTAAGTCCACAAGAGGAGCCAGCACTTCAGGGCTGTCACCCCATTCGACTCGTGTGCTATTGTGTAGAGCCATGTTCTCGAGCTCCGGCGTGGGAGTGAGAGGCTCCGTGGTGTCCGCATCCGCTGGTACTGCTGAAGTGCCCATGGCTTTGGCGACGAGGTCAACCTGGTGCCGTAGCACCATATCCAGCATCAGGCTGCAGTGTGGGCAAAAGTCGGGCGTATCCAGCGTTGTTTTTACGTGTAGCATTCCTAGGCAGACTGGACAGGCCTCGTGGGTGTCCGTCGCCGCAAGGCAGAAGCCGTATCCGTTGGGACAGGCGCGCGAAGTTGGGCTCGCCGTCCCGATGGTTTTCCTTGGAAGTCTTGCCTTTCGCTTTCCTTTCTCCGGAGGCATGTCCGAGATAAGGCGAGCGAGTCCTTCCAGAATCCTTTTTCTTTTTCCTTGAAATGTCTCCTCCGTCGCATTGCTTTCGCTGGCTAGCTCGCTAGGAGATAGCAAAGTAGCTTTTTTTTGTGGCGTAGTTAGCGCCGTGAGCGAAGCAATCTGTAGAGAGAGGAGAAGAAAATATTTCGGGGTTAAGAGAAAATGTGCCAGACTAGCTTTCGCTAGACCAGCAATACGCAGGAATAATTCTCTGTGCACTCTGTGCTGGGAGCAAGCTCACCTAAAGTTGAGCGATGAAGCAACAGAGAAGTCCCGCGAAGAGGTAGTTCAGGTTTAGCAAGGTGAAGGGCAAAAAAGAGAGAGATGGATGGGCGTCAGCCGCTTAAGTACCCAGAGGGCGGGGCCTGACGCCCCTGCCGTAAAGGCGTGAGTATATTCCTTCAGGTAATCGCGCGGGGGCGCAATTCCCATAGCAAGTATGTTGCACCGAGAGACCAGACTGAAAGGGAACATAAATATAGTGATACTGTTCCTGTCCATGTTCACTTTAAATGAATATGGGTCGGCACTGTTCTTGCTATTCCAGAACTGTTTAAAGTGAATGTTTTATGTGCTCATCAAAATTCATTGTAAAAGCTTGATATACTGTACATCAAATTTCACAACATACTATGTTTCAAACTAGTGAGACAGTATCCTCAGGAAATATGTTGATGCAATGCTTGAATGTGCTGTAGGCTGATTTTGTTTTTTTAAACATGAAGCGGAGACAGAATAGGTGAGCAATGATCTAATTAAAAAGGGATCACTGCTACATCCCAGACCTTTGCAGAGTTGAGCTCATGCAGTGTGATAGTTTGTACCTAAATGTGCCTCCTGAATTCTGGGGATCACAGTATGACGTAGAGAAGCCTGAGCAGCAAACAACACAATATGCCTCTTCGTAAATGTAACGTTAGTTGGCCCTGTGAGTATTCTGGCTGTAAGGGAGCAGTTGAAGGGCCAATGGCACCGTCCTGTCTCCATGTGTAGTGTGTGTAAGTAATTTGACCAGAACCTGGCTGCGGCAGTGCAGCGATTGCCAATGAAATGAGGAGATTACTCATAATCAGCCAGAAAATGTAGACAGGCAAAGATAAAAGTCATCTCAATGCTGTGGCGTTCACACTTTTAAAGTAGAAAGTTTACAGCATCTTTTTGTCCTTTGCCATCATTTAAATTATGTTCTTACTATGAAACCAGCTTAGCCAAGGGGTCCTCAGCAAAGTTTGCTCTTAGGTTAAAATGTCTTATATTCAGTGTATCCCAATTTGTGTTTATTTTGTGTTTTTTTGCTGTATTTTTGGGGATCTCTTGTATTTCTTTCCAGGGCTTAATTTGAGCCGGATCTTTCCAGAACAGGATCTGGGAACTTTGTTTAATTTGACAGGGTGAGTTCCAGAAAGTGTTTGCTTGGATCCGGTAACTCGCAAGCTTACTAATAATAAAGTTATGAACAAATTTGACTGCTTTGAATGAATCAAACCTATACTGGATATTTAAACTGAAAATAATTCCATAAAACGCTCATTTTAAAACATACCAAGCTTCCTAATATCACATCAGAGTTGTTTCTTTGCATTTCTGCTTCTACTCTTAAAAAAATCTCCACCCCCTAAAAGTTCAAAGTCATGGGCAATTTGAAAAACAAAAAAAAACGAATCAAAACACAAAAATATAATTAAATGTTTTACTCTACACATAAGTTCCTGTGCTTTGTGAACAAACTTTCAGTTGAACTGCAAAAAAATAGACCATGATCTCGGCTCATAAAGCTATTTGATGTGCAGTCAGAGTATTTGAAGAGATGGCGGAGCGACCAGGACACTTTTCTGTATTGAGTAAGAGGATTGAGAGCAACTCTTTACTAAGCCAGTGACAAAGCGCTAAATATTAAGCAGTTTTTTCTAAGTGTGGCCAAAACAGAACTGCACTTGTTGTCCCAGGGTGGGCGCCTGCCCGACAAAAGCTCTATGATAATTTTACTGAGGAGCTGCAGGTGTTTTATCCACAGTATGACCTAAAGGCCGAGATACACTCGAGCGTCCTCACGGTACGCCTATACGCAGCGTACGTACGCTGTGGCAAAAGCGTAGCCCCGCGTAGCCCCTCAGGGCATGTACGCGCAAAAGTATTTTTTTACTACGCATACGCGATCCGCGTGCGCGATACGCGGTGTCTGACCATAAACTTCCCGGCGCCGGACTGTTTTGTATGTTACACAAATGAAATAAATTCCCCTTCTTTATCGCTGATCGGGCCTTTTCTTTTGTTTTTTTGCCTAAAGTCAAGTAACCGCTTCTTCCTCCGTTCACTCGATGATTGAAATGAATGAATTCAGGTCCTACCTGGGTGCACGATGTTTTAAATATTCCCTGGTGGGCTGTGTGCTGCAGGAAAAGCGCTCCCTGTTATTATTTTTATTTCTGAGAGAACTTTTTATAACATATATAGTAGAAACACCGTATCAGAACACCGCAGAAGTCCAGCGAGCTGCTCATGATGAGTTCTCTAGGTTTCACTTTCAGCTGACTAGGTTTCACTTTCAGCTGACTTAAAGGCTGTCAATCAATTCAGTAGGCGTGTCAGCAAGTGACCAATCAGCGAGCTCAGTTGAGTCCCTCCGTGCTCAGCTGCTCATATTACAACAAGGAGAACGTGAGCTGAAGTATAGCAGCAAAAACATACGCACAAAATATGCGCGTATACGCGCGGAGTCTGCTTCAGTGTATCTCGGCCTTAAGGACGCAGGTGTACACTGACAGACTGAGGTCGAGTTGCTCTGTCAATGCTTCATCGCACACCAGTGATCCTCCCTATTTTTTTCAAAAGAGCCATATTGACAGATCAAAGTCAAGGGGAAAGCCGCAATATCACCCCAAATTACTCAAATAAAAGAATAAAATGAAACAACCGTCCTATGAACAAAAAAGAAACACAGCCAGCACATTATCTGTTTACACACCTTAGAACTGAGATGAGCGGAAGCTGTAGTGCATGTCCTTGATGTTCTTCATGTTGTATTTGTAATTTGTTGGTGCAACCACAGTGAGGCATTCAAGATGGGCATGAGTGAGTCGGTTTCTCTGTTTTTGCTTGATAGTGTTCATGGTTGAAAATGTTGACTCACAGGTGTAAACATTTCAACTTTTAGCTATTACCCTAATCCCATGAAGAAAACACAAGTCACCAATAACAATGAATACCAAAGTCCATGCTCAACACTGAATATGCTGTAATATGTGTACGGATGAAGATGCCCTCTTCACATTTCCGTCTGGCCCCTCATGTAACCATGCCTAGAACCAGCCCTGCTTAGATGCTCCTACTTCCTTCACCGCAGATGACAGCAGGTGCAAAGGTGCATGCGGCTGGTAGCTGATCCATTTGAGATTAACAGGACATTTTTTTAACGTATTTCGATCGGTGATGATCAGCTGCTCCATCTGATATTAAAAGGACGTTGTTATTTTTTTACGTCTTTTTACTTCTCAGCGGATGCATGCAGTCGGTGATGATCAGCTGATCCATCTGAAATTCGTGAAATTCAATTCGCCAATTTGATGTAACATTTATGGGCTATGCAACTAACTGCGGCTACAAGAGCAGCATCAGAAGATGGTTCTTTTAAGGAGCCTGAGGTGTGAATGAGGACAGAAGACAATGGTTTTAGTTTAGGTGTATATATTAGTGATTTAAAAGCAAAAAAAACAACAGACAATTACAAATGCACAGTGAGAGACAAATATCCTCTGAATGAATCAAATTCCAAGTTCATTAAGTTCTGGTCCTTTTCCTAGCTCGCCATCTTTAGATCCAAAGAGGATCTGATCCATCAAGGAAGAGAAAACATCTGAAATTAACAGGACCTTTTTTTCGGACCTGCGTCCTCGTCAACAAGTAGATTAGCACAATATTATTTCGTTAAACTGCATCAACAGTTTTAGAACAGCATTAGGTCACAAAATCAATTTTATAGCTATTGTCTGTCTAAAATATACAGCATATTTTTAATGTCCATATTCAGATAAAACCATGTGCACTGTTTGTATTATGAAAGTCTAGGGACATACGAACTCACCCATGAACACAACACACCACAACAAAAACACATTCCCACAGCTATGCATATAAATCAACCTTTGTAGAAGCTGTAAAGATTCTCATTGCTGTAAAAAGTTCTTGTTCAGTTTATCATAAAACAAATATCACTCATACAATTTTAGATTCTGCTTGCAATATCACTCTGATCATATTTTAAAAGCAGATTGTCTTTCTTTCATGACATTTGCAATTTGTTCAATCATTTCTTCACAATTGTTTGTTCATTCCTTCTTCCATATTGTGAATTTATTTTCACTCATTTTCTTGGAGTAATACGTTGTCAAACATTCACAAAAGCTGCAGCTTATTTCACAATGAAACATTTTATCTTCAGCTGTCTCTGTTTGGAGAGCAGCAGTTACCCTCTCACAGCCACTTGTTGAATCTTGATTGCATTTATTTATTTATTTGTAGTGAAAGCATGTTTGCACAGTGCATGAAAATGTGAGGTGCTTTTTCTTTCTTGTTGCTTGAGGTGATGGTTACCCAGAGCAAAGGCCACACACGTCTTTTAGTCTCTGCCCTTTGCAAAACTTGGAGAAGATGAGGCCACTGTGAACAAAGAGCCATGGGAACAACCTTTTACCATAGCATGTAGCTGTGGAGAATTAACCAATATTGCTGACAGAGTAATCAGTTAATGTTGTTCTTTCTCTTCCTCACCTTTTTTTTTTTACCTGTATAGAAAGTCTTCTGAGCTACAGTGGGTTACAAAAGTATTTACTTCTATTGGTATTAAAAAGAGCAAGTAGGCTATATCATCCAAGTTAGTCAAACACAAAAAACTTAAATAATGTCATCTGGGCAGTTTCTTTTTTGGAAAATAAGTTTCATCCTTCATGTGTCTTCATCAGCCTGCCAACAGGGTCTGTTGTATTAAGTAGCACCTTGTTACCATACCATTTTATTTGTAGAGCACTTAAAACAGCGACAAGGCCAGCCAAAGTGCTGTACAAACAAACAAACAGGCAACACATAACATACAAAATGAAGTAAAAAAACAAACAGAATATAGACATAAAATCATCACAGATAATAAATATAACGAACAAACACATATCATCTGGTGTTAAAAGCAACGGAAAATTACAAGATACAAGATACAAGATACAAGAAGGTTTATTAACATTGCATCAATTTTCACCAATACAACGTAAATATGTAGTTACAGTCATCCAGGAGAGAGAACGAGTGCAAAAAGCTGCAGCTCAACAAAGCACATGACATATTTATCAACACATGATATGTTTATCAACACATGATATGCTTATAGCGCGGCCGCTCTCATCTGTCCCCAGATGAAGGTCAAAAGCAGGAAAACAGGCAAAGACACGGGGTTTTACAGCATTGATATTAAAAAAAGATGAATCACATTTTGTCTTCAAGACACCGCGTGATCCAGTAAAAACCATATCAAAAAGCACATTTAGTTACAATAACAAATTGAGAGACGGCAGGCAAGGAGATAGAGTCTGTGAGTAATTTCAGACAAACACAAAGTTCAGCAGATGTGCAGCTGGGCGTTATCTGAGGCTGCACAGAAATCTCTGGGGGGGGGGGGGCAGCAGGTCTCTTCAGCTCCACACTCCCAGGAGAATGGCTTCCGACAGCCTTCTTTTCAAGGACATGTACAGAAGCCAGATAATATTCTTGTTTGTTATCCAATAGACCACAGTGTTCTTTTCCACTGCCGCCATCAAGTCTGTGGTGCTGTTTCATGGCCGAAAAAAATCCAAGTAATATGTGGTTCCGCTCCGCTCTATGAACTCCCATCTGTCCCTTGATTGATCCGGGGTGGCTGTAAACAAGTCCCAAAACGCACAGCAGGTCCGCGGTGATCCACCACCGCTCCAAGCGAGCGATTGAGCTCATACAACAGCTGGGATGAGGAGCTCACGGCCCGGTTCAGAGAATTTTGCTGATCAGGTAGTGCCGACAGCGCGCTGATAGCTGCCGAAGCCTCCCTCAGTTTCCAGTAACAAACAACTCCGCTTACGCCAAAAAACAGAGCAGTTGCTACCAATAATCCAATAATCCACAAATCCTCCACGTCTTCGACACTTAAGACGGTCAGACACATGGGCTGCCACTGACCCCACGAGTCCAGCACGTATCCAGCCGCGTGTGTGTCGGAGGGACAGACAGCTTCTCCTGGCACGGTCCGCTTCGTGGAAAAAATCTTATCCATTGAAGAAACAGCCCAATTTATTAATTCCATATTGGTTCGAGTGAGCGCTGAAGGGTCGCAGACGAGACGAAAAGCAAGCAGGGAGTAGGAAAAACTTAGGGGAGGGAAGAGCAGAAAGATATGCGACCTGCCTTGCCGAGTGCCGGAAGAAGAATATTAGTGGGTCTTTAAATGGGATTTGGAAACCGAGAGGGAGGGGGGCCTGTATGACAAGCAAAGGTAACTCGTGCCAAAGTCTTGGGCCTGCTACAGAGAAGGTCCTGTCACCTCTGCGTTTAAGACGAGTTCCTGGAACTGTGAGAAGTAACTGGTCCGCTGACCTCAGAGAACAAGGTGGGACATACGGCTGTAGCAAATCAGAGAGATGGGTGGAAGACAGTTCAGCGATTTGT
>JBBPBX010015543.1:0-23228 GCA_038048925.1 Garcialebias charrua | reverse complement strand
TACATACATACATACATACATACATACATACATACATACATACATACATACATACACACACACACACACACAACTAACTTCAAAATAAATTCTCACTCTGTACTAAAAACAGTTTCAGCTTCTCACTACCACCAGCTGGTGAGAGGTGGAGAGTCATTTTGAACCCCGCCCACTGAAACCGGTACTGAAAGCATTATGGAAACACAACGTGTACCATACCAAGTAGAGTAGAGTAGACCTGTACCGGTACTACAGGTACTAATGGAATAGGGGCATTTGTCCCAGCATGACAAATAGACATTTATACACAGACACAATCACACAGACCCACCCTCATCCACACCCTGACTTACTCAAAGACATACAATAACAACACATTCCATTCATAATCCCGATATGCACTCTATACCCCCCAGGTCCAAGACATGTACCTGCCCCCTACATGGGGTAGCCCACACCCCAACCCAGGAGATAGGCCCCTTCATTCTGGGGTAGAGAGAAGCCGACATCCAAGATCCGGCCCAACCCGTGCCCAGCCGACAGAACAGGACACCCGAGCCCAAGCAGCCCCAGGGAGAGCGCCGCACCTGTCCCGCCCACGGCAAACCCCCAGGCCCCGAACCTCCTTATAGTCCAGGACAACACCTGATGGCCTGCCACTTTACCAGACCCTACCCCCAGAATGGCCGCCAGGGAACCAGGGGGTGGAAAAAAACTAGACCCCAACACACACACACCCGCCCCCAGATGTGCTGTTGATGTGTGTTGTTGTAAAGTGCAATTAAAAAAGGGAAAGAGAAGGAGCAAAGGCTGGCATAATGCCAGTTTCCCCTCCACCCCAACTCCAACCCAAGCCCTTACTGTCTAAATGCATCATTGTAAGTGAGCACAGGCACAGGAGGCGGGAGTGGTGTCATCCCGCCACCCATAACCATAGTGCCCATCCCAATTTCCTATATGTGAATATTATGAGGATGTTTATGAGTGAATGTCTAAGGTGTATAGTAAAATTGAGTCCCAAGTGGTTCTGAACAACACAGATGTAAAAATGTTGCAGTAAACCTGAGCCTCAAAATCCCTACATGTATTAATTTTGAAATGAAGAGGGCAGAGGTGTGCGGTGAGGGATGGGGAGAAAATAACTGCAGGAACAAATGCTACCTCAGGGAGTCAGCTCCCCCGCTGACTCAACCTACCCCCCAGCTTGTCAAGGTCCATCCAAGGAGCGAGGCCAAAACATCTCTCCGACCGCCAGGCCCATTGAGCTCCAGACCAGAGAGGGACAGGGCCATGAGGGTTGCCAGCAGCAGGACCAACAGCCCACACCCACCAGGGCCACCAAGACCCCTACTAACCGCAGTCAGCCCGCCGCCCAAGAGGACGCAAAATCCCACATGGCTGACACGGCCAAGAGCACCCGCCTAACTGCCGACAGAGCCAGGAAGCACCGGGAGCGTGCCCCCACCATAGAAAAGGCCAGCCAACCGGCCATGCATAGTCCCAGACCATAATCAAGGACATCTACCCAGTCCCCATCCCAGAAGAAATATTACACCCACCTTCATACTAACAACTCTCAGAACACAAAACACACTAGACACCCAGGCTAGCACAAACTGCCCCCTCCCATGGGCCACTAGTCACGCCCCCAAACACCCAACCCCCCAGCCCATGAACCCCCAACCCACCAGCGAGCCGAGGGCCCCCCGGCCCGAGCCGGGCACCAGCACACAGGCCAGCCCAAGCCCGGCGACCCGCCTGCCAGAGCCCAAGATCCCCGACACCACCAGGCCCAAGCCTAGGGACGATACGCCCCTAGAACCTCAAGCCCCCAGCACCCAACCCGAAACCACCCCAGTACAGCCAAGCCACCAACCGGTGACCCATGACAGCCGCCACAGACCACCTGAGGGCCCGCATGCAACCCCCCAGATCCACCCAGGTCCTCCCCAGGGTGAAGGAAGGGCCCCCCGCCCAAACAGCCCCAACAGCTCAGCCCCCGACAACCCCCCCGTGTCCCAAACCCCGACATCTCCCACACCAGCCCCAATGCCCCACAAGGCCAGACCCCCTACATTAACTATGTAACGGAGCCGATCAAAGAATGCCAGATAGATTGATCCGATGTGTTGGCAGATGCTGTTTCAAGACTAATATGATCTAACAGAAGATTTTTATACTGATTAATGCTAAGATTATTTTTATTTTTCCAATTCGTGAGTATGGTTTTCTTTGTGATGCATAAGGCAGTGAAAATCATGTGGTACATATTTTTTTTCTAGTGTAACATCTTCAAAGATAGCCAATAAACAAACAGATGGAGAGAGTGGAATATTACATTTCGGACATTTAGACAAGTCTTCACATACCTGGACCCAGAACCTCTGAACGGGTGGACAGAACCAGAGTGCATGGATATAATCATCAGGTATATTACCTGTGCACTGTGAGCAGTTGTTAGATGATGTAAATCCCATCTTAAACATTTGCTGACCTGTATAATGTACTCTATAGAGAACTTTATACTGTATTAATTGTAAATTGGAGATTCTAGTCATTTTAAATATTTTTAAACATATTTGAGACCAGGTATTTTGATCAAAGTTGACTGATAAATCTGTCTCCCATTTTGCAACAGGTAGCGTTATGGAGTCATCGATTCTAGACAATTTCTTGTACAGTATATGCTAGATAACAATTTTTGGTGGTTTAAGATGAATGAACTCTGAGACACATATTGGTGTTGCTAACAATGTTCTATTAAGCTTAAATTTCTTTTTTACAATAGACTTAATTTGTTGATATTCTAAAAAGTATTTCTTGTCAATGTCATATTGTATTATTAATTCATTAAATTGAATAAAGTCTACACCATCAAATATGTGTTCCAGACGTTCAATTCCCTTAACTCTCCAACCTGAGAAATTTAACATATTATTTTCTTGCTGTATGTCAGGATTATTCCAGATGGGTGTTTGTCTACATGGGAGTAGTGAAGACTTTGTCATTTTCAGAAACTCCCACTATGCTGAAAAGCAATATGCTTGTGAAGATTCTCAGTCATCCAGGACATGATAAAATCAAAAAGGCGTTCAATACAAGATCAACTGGACTTTATTTGTTGCAAAAGACGTTTCGACCCCTATCCAGGAGGCTTTTTCAATTCACTGAAACCAAAAAGTGAGCGTGTGGAGTTGAGAAATCACGCACCATCATATGTAAATTGCAAGCTGAGGTAACACATATATGTAAATTGAGAGATCACACCTTAACAGTAGGGGGTTCCCTTGAAGTCTCTGGCAGAAAACACACAACTGTATGTAGATTGACAAGGTAGGTTCCCCTATTCAAAAAGGGGGACCGTAGGGTGGGTTCCAACTATAGGGGGATCACACTCACTTTTCTGTTCTGGCTCTTGACGGAGGCAGTCGCTTCCAGTCCTTTCCTCCCCCCCCCCTGCTGCTGCCTGCAGCTCCTCAGAAAAGCACCTCGAACGCAAATTAAGATGGATTGGAGGTATGGGCATTCGATTCTTCGAACAAGATTTCAACAGAAGACAAGGCACGAGGGGAGCCGGTCCATCCACACAGAGTGACGAAGAGGATACGCCATGGATTCCTGTTTGGATGGTGTGCGTCTCGCTCTCTGCGCTGTGCTCTGTGGAGGAGGTGAAGAATCTGGATTATATTGGATTATGATGGCAGCGCTTTGCTTTTGGGCGTTTTGTGGAGCACTGGTCTATCGCAAACGAGGGAGACTTCGGCAGGACTTGCCTGGAGCACCTGACGTCTGGTCTGCGCGGTGACCTCGAGAAATCAGCTGTTTGCAAGCTTATCCGGAAGGTGAACAGATCACCCTCGGATTGGGACTCTGGACGTTGTACTGGTCAACATCTGAGGTCAGAGCTTGGATCAGTGGAAAAAAGTCCCGAATTGGATCATTTTTGGAACAGAGTCGCCCTTACACACTGAAGGCTGCAGAAATTACAATGTGAGCCTGAAGTGAAAATATTTGCCATTCTTATCTGACTCCCTTGGAAACAGCCTTGGAAAAGGCTGGATATCTAATTTCTCCTGAGACGTGTTTTACTGAGGACAAACAGCTGCTCCTCTTGTCTTGTCCGCTACCCCCCCACTTTTCTATGAGCGTTATCGGAGGCCGGCTGGTTACATCTCAGACTGTTGCTATCTGGAATGTCTCATGGACAGAAATCTCCCTGCCTCAGTCTCAAAATGCAACATGTAACTGTCTTAAATGTGCTTATAGTATGGTTTTTACTGTCTCATGTGGTGTCTTGGCAGACAAAATGTGATACATTTTTTTTAATACCAATGCTGTGACCCTTATGGTACTTTCCTTGTTTCACACCTTTGACCGCCATCCTGATACGGATGAGAGAGGCCGCGCTGAAGAAGATAATGTGATTCGTCACATGTGGTCTGAATTGGCAGTAGCTTCCCACACTCACCCTCCCTTCAGGATGACTATGCGTACATATTCACGTTGTATTGGTGAAAACTTGTGCAATGTTAATAAAAGTACTCTGACTCTGACACTCTTAAGCCTCCCTGGTGAGGTCTATTCAGGGGTTCTGGAGAGGAGGGTCCGTCGGATAGTCGAACCTCGGATTCAGGAGGAGCAATGTGGTTTTCGTGCTGGTCGTGGAACACTGGACCAGCTCTACACCCTCAGCAGGGTCCTGGAGGGTGCGTGGGAGTTTGCCCAACCAGTTTACATGTGCTTTGTGGACTTGGAAAAGGCATTCGACCGCGTCCCTCGGGGGGTTCTGTGGGGGGTACTCCGGGAGTATGGGGTACCAGGCCCATTGATATGGGCTGTTAGGTCCCTGTACGACCGGTGTCAGAGCTTGGTCCGCATTGCCGGTAGTAAGTCAGGCTCGTTTCCAGTGAGAGTTGGACTCCGCCAAGGTTGCCCTTTGTCACCGATTCTGTTCATAACTTTTATGGACAGAATTTCTAGGCGCAGCCAAGGTGTTGAGAGGATCCATTTTGGTGGTCTTAGAATCGCTTCTCTGTTTTTTGCAGATGATATGGTCCTATTGGCTTCATCAGATCGTGATCTACAGCTTTCGCTGGAGCGGTTTGCAGCCGAGTGTGATACGGCCGGGATGAGGATCAGTTCCTCCAAATCCGAGGCCATGGTCTTGAGCCGGAAAAGGGTAGCATGCCCTCTCCGGGTCGGGGAGGAGGTCCTGCCCCAAGTGGAGGAGTTTAAGTATCTCGGGGTCTTGTTCACGAATGAGGGAAAACTGGAGCGTGAGATCGATAGGCGGATAGGTGCAGCATCCGCAGTGAAGCGGGCGCTGTACCGGTCTGTCGTGGTGAAGAGAGAGCTGAGTCGAAAGGCAAAGCTCTCAATTTACCGATCGATCTACGTTCCCACCCTCATCTATGGTCATGAGCTTTGGGTTGTGACCGAAAGAACGAGATCTCGGATACAAGCGGCTGAAATGAGTTTTCTCCGCAGGGTGTCTGGACTCTCCCTTAGAGATAGGGTGAGAAGCTCAGTCATCCGGGAGGGACTCGGAGTAGAGCCGCTGCTTCTCCACATCGAGAGGAGCCAGTTGAGGTGGCTCGGGCATCTGGTTAGGATGCCTCCTGGACGCCTCCCTGGTGAGGTGTTCCGGGCATGTCCCACCGGGAGGAGACCCAGAGGAAGACCCAGGACACGCTGGAGGGACTATGTTTCTCGGCTGGCCTGGGAACGCCTTGGGATTCCCCCAGAGGAGCTGCTTCAAGTGGCTGGGGAGAGGGAAGTCTGGGCCTCCCTACTTAGGCTGCTACCCCCGCGACCCGACCCCGGATAAGCGGACTAAAATGGATGGATGGATGGATGGACTTATTTAAACGACAAATAAATTTATACATAAACTTTCTTAAAACAGCCATCAAAGTGCTGATGCGAGCAGATACAAACAGTTCACTGGCACTGTTCCATCTGGGCTTATTTAAAAAAAGTCTTAGTGCGTCATAATAAGCCACCTTCAATCTATGAAAACTAGTTTTTTAAAAATTGTACCACAACTGTGCCGTATACAGTGATGTACAATATGATTTAAACAAGTTCATTTTCACTTCATCAGAACAGAATCCAAACTTACGAGCAAGGTTATTTGCCTGAGCATACATCATACGAACCTGACGGTAAATGTCCTTATCATCAGATAAACGGTCTGTCAACACATGACCCAGATACTTTACTTAATTTGCGACATTCAATAAAATCCCAGACAGACAAATACATAATTTTTGTCCTCTTTAGTGTGACAAATCAAAATGAGACTTTTAGATGGATTGAATTTGATATCATGTGTCTCACCAGATGCTGAACAGACATGAAGCAGCTTCTGAAGACCAGCTGAACTTAGACTAAAAACCACTAAGTCATCAGCATACACAAGATGATTGATAATTGTATCTCCAACCATGCAGCCAGTTCTACACAGGTTTAGCTGCTCAGAGGGGTCATTCATATAAAAATTAAACAGTATAGGAGATAAAATGCTTCCTTGTCTGACACCATTGCTGACACGGAAGGATGCAGACACACAATTTTCCCATTTGACCTGCATATTTTGGTTAGCATACCAATAGGACAGACATCTCACTATATATTTGGGAACACCAGCTTGGCATAATTTTAAAAATAGTTTTCGATGGTTTACACGATCAAAAGCCTGGGTGGCGTCTAAAAAACACATACAAATGTAGTATTTTTGTTATTATAGTTATTCAGTCATTCTTTTAGGCCATATATACATAGATCAGTGCCATGCTCGGACTTGAACCCAAATTGATTGTCTGTAGACATTACAATCTTTGCAAATTTTGGCAAAAGAATCAGTTCAAAGACCTTAGATAGTATATTAGCTTGGGCAATAGGTCTATAGTTATCAGAACAGCCAATTTTTCCAGCTTTGTTCTGAATCACAAGAAGAATAACAACATTCATCAAGGAATTGGGAATAAAACCATGCATAATAAAACAAGTGAAACACAAGGCAAGAAGAGGGGCTACCCTTGAACTTGCAAACTTGAGATGTTCAGCTGAAATAAGATCAATTCCTATAGACTTATTTATAGATAGTTTTTTAATTGCTTGATAGACCTCATGTGACTTGATAGTTTCTGCAGTACTAACTTTGTCAACATGGAAGGGTTCACTCTGAACACAGGTAAATATCTTGCTGTATGCTGATGATTGACTACTGTCTAATTTTGGAAGTGCTACTCTCTCCAAGAATTGATTGCTATCCTCATCTGTTGGATTTGTTTTTGGAATGTATAGAGTTTTGTAAAAATCTCTAAAAACACTGTTTACTTTTCCCTCATCATAAGTTATATTTCCATTTGTGTCTTTAATACCATGTATAGATGTTTTTTCTTTGTTTAATTTGAGTTGGTTCGCTAAAAAGCTCCTTGATTAATTACTGTGTTCAAAATGTTCTAATCGAAGCCTTTGTACCAAGAATTTGTTGTTTTTGTCAATAAATTCATTTAATTCTAACTTTGGCTTGCTTAGTTTTTTTCTGTATACAGTATCCTCTCCTTGTATACCTCCTAGTAATTTTATGGATTTCTCTAATTCCTCAATACGTTTATTTTCTTTTTTCTTTTTATTTGTTGAATAGGATATTATTTTGCCTCTCATAACTGTCTTCCCACCCTCCCAGAGTGTACATGCTGATGTTCCTGGCAAGTCATTAAACTCTAAATACGATGTCCATTCTTTTTTAAAATATTGTATAAGTTCTTTGTCTTTTAGCAGTGAGGTATTTAATCTCCAGTTTATACTTTTTGGGATTTCTTTGTTATTAGCAAAATTTAATGTAACTGGTGCATGATTGCTGACAGCAATAGGGTGTATCTTAGTGTCTGAAATGTTTGTCAGCAATGAATTGCTTACTATGAAACAATCCAGACGAGAATAAGAATGATGTACATGTGAAAAGAAAGAATATTCTTTGCTATCAGGGTGAAGAGAACGCCATGCAAATCACCTCCCAGTACCATTGCGTAGTCCATGTGATTTGATAGAATAGAAAAGAGATCATGAAAAAAGTGGCGTTGTCCAAATTTGGCCCATATACACTAACAATACAATAGTTTTGACTGAATATGGATAATTTTAATATTATATATCTACCACGAGGATCTATAATTGTGTCTAATATTGTGAAGTTAACATTGTTATGGAATAATATTGCTACCCCCCTTTGTCTCGAGTTATAGCAGGCTGAAAATACATCAGGAAACTCAGCAGATTTTAGCTCATCCATAGTTAAGGGTAATTTATGAATTTCTTGGAGTAATACAGAATCTGCCTTTAATCTTTTAATCTTGTTAAAGATTCTATATTTTTTATGTTGGCTACCGGCTCCATTGATATTCCATGTGACAAACCTTAAAGTGCTCATACTTGTCCTTGTGAGAATATAGATAAACCACACCCATTATCACAAATATAAAAATTAATAAAACACCCAGGTAAAAACATAATCCTTTAGGGTTGACTATTTATCTTTAAGAAATAATCTAAGTGTTGTTCTTGAAGATACATCATGGTTATGTTTCTTTATGAGGTATTTGTGTGGATGGACATGGGTGTATATCTGCCTTTGTGCATGTGTGCTAATAAATGCTATGGAGAAGACAAAAGAAAGAGACAGAAAACATAAAATTAAAGGAAAAACAAACAACAACAACAAAATCAAACAATAACCGCTGTGACATTGTTCACCTTCACCAGTCCAGACACCCGAGCTGTGCTTTAAATTTCATTTACAAATACCAGTTAATTCACCTCCAGTGTAACAAGTGATAGACCAGGACTACTCAACTAAACCGCCCAGGGGCCACAATCACTAAAAGCCAAGTGCTCAGGAATTATTTATCTTATAATTAAACAACTTTGTTTTATAATTAAAACTATCATATTGTTTTATTTAAATTGTACCCATTGATGGACCACTTAGTTCACCAGCGGGCCTGATTTGGCCAGTGGGCCGTACATTGAACAGCCCTGCTCCAAACTAACCTGTTGTTCCTCTAATAAAGCCATGGAGTGATGTCCTGTTCCCTGTATAGCTGACCATTAACATAAAGTTAAAGGTCCTGCTCCGGGACCCCAGAGAAGACAAGATTATCCCTCATGCTTCGAGCTTGTAGATCCAGAATGGACTCTTTGAATTTCCTGTTTTCTCCGGACATCTGTGTCACTTTCTCGGTGAGTTGTTTCACGTCCCCACGCAGCGCTTGGTTCTCTGCAGCGAGTGACGTCACCTGAGCTTGGCTGAATTCCAGAGATTCTATCAGTGACTGAAATTCCCTGTGAAGAACCTCCACAAGGGCCAGTCTAGCATCTAAGCTAGTTATCTTTTTATCAATAGATTCCAGTACCTTCGTGAAGCTTTTTTCTGGAGATGTGGAAGTGTCTGATGAACTCTCTGAATGCGTGCGCTTTGATGTTTGTGTGGGTGTGTTGTTATTCTGTGTTTTACCTATCACGATGCTGTCAAAACACTCGTCCAGATAACTCTCCATATCACTCACGGTCTCCTTGTCCAGTTTGTTTATTTTAATCAAGAGGCAGAGGTTAATACGAACAATATTTTTACATTTTAATTTAATATATTGGCTTACCTAAATTTAATCATATTTGTTTGGTTTACCTGTATCCTGCCATGAAACCTGCAGCATAGCTCTCCCAGACCTCAGCCGCTCATCACCAGGTGCAACCAATCAGTCCTTAGTCCTTAGCATTGAGTGCTAAGTGACATACACCATTTCCTGTTCATTTCCAGTGAAGAACAACATTCATCTTGAAAATAACAAACATTCACTGTAACTTATTATTCACTACAAATCCTTCAGTTGTCCGGGGTCCATGCATTTTGGTGGGTGACCCTCTTTTGGCAGGTTTGCTGTGATGGAATTGTTTTTCCAAATTCCAATACTGGATTTAATGGAACTCTGTGGGATTTTCAGGGTTCAGGATAATTTTATAGGCCTAACCTGATCGGTTCATTTCCACAACTTTGTCTCTGACCTGTTTGGAGAGTTCCTTGGTCTTCATGATGTCTTAGTGATACACCTCCCTACTTAGAGGTGTTGCACTGGTGTTGATTCTGTTTGCTATCAGAGCAGGGTGTACTGCAGTCATTTATGATCAGAGGCAATGTGTTCAACATAAGATAGATAGATAGATATAGATTTATTTGTCCCCTTAGGGAAATTAATTTGCAACATTTGTCAGCAGGCATTGACATAAAGGACATACTTATACATACATACATGACATCATCATCCATCATTACAGCAAAGATGTTTCAGCTCAGTAATTCATGATACCTTAGTATTATTTAATGATTTAATTGCTTGTGGTATGAAAGAAAATTTTGTTCTGTTTCTTGAGAATAAAGGAAGGCCATACCTTCGCCCTGAAGGAAGCAACTCAAATGAAGATCTTAGGGGATGTGTGTCGTCTGCTATAATCTTGTTTGCCTTCCTCATAACTCTGTCCATGTATATCTTTTCCATACTTGGCAGAGTGGTCCCTAACAGTTTGCTGGCTGTAGTTACTATACTTCTCAAGGATTTCTTCTGAGCCTCTGTAGCATTGCCAAACCAACAGATGTTACAAAACGTTAAAATACCTTCAATAAAAGCAGAATAAAACATTAAAAGCATTGAGTTATTGACTCTAAAAGTACCCAGTTTCTTTAAAAAATACATCCTCTGCTGAGCCTTAGTGCAAATAAGGTCAGCCCATGAGTCCCACTTTAAGTGACAGTCCAGAACCACGCCCAGGTACTTGTAGCATGACACATTTTCAATCTTCTCTCCATTGATGGTTGTTGGAGAGAATGACTGAAGCTTCCTGAAGTCAATAGTCATTTCTTTTGTTTTGTTTGTGTTCAGAACCAGTTTTGATTGTTTGCACCAATTAATGAAGAAGTCCAGAACTGGTCCGTGCTCTTCTTCCTTGTCGTTTAAAAGGCTTACCAGGGCAGTGTCATCAGCATATTTAATTAAATGTCTATTTGGGAAAGTACTTCTGCAGGAGTTTGTGTACAGAATAAATAACAGTGAGGATAAAACGCACACTTGGGGAGAGCCAGTGCTGGTGGTTGTTTTGTCAGAGAGTGTTGAACCCACTCTGACCTGCTGGACCCTACCTGTTAAAAAGTCTGTAATCCATAAAACCAATTGGTTCTCTGCAGCGGTACTTATTCCAGTTATTTAACTGTTAAAAATGGTGTACCACAAGGCTCAGAGTTAGGACCAACCCTCTTTACAATCTACATTGGCAATGTAGGTCAGAGCATCCTTGATGCATCCTTTTCCCCCCTTTATAGATGGCCTCCCTTCTCACCTCACAGTCATCCTCTTCACACCAATATGATATTTTTTTTAATAGAAAGAAAGGAAAAGACAGAAAGTAAGACCACAAAACAAATACAGTATCCACAGAAAGAGCACAAGGCAAACACACCCAACCGTCGTCTGCAATCTTATGAAGTACATGACAGAACACAGCAACAAAACACATGTTTATAAAATACACATAATATCCATGACATTAGAGTAGATTATTATTATCTGAAGGATATTCTTATTCCATACTCATCCACCCGGTCGCTGCGGTCACAGAACAGTAATCTCCTTCACGTTCCGAGAACCAAGTTAAGGACCATGGGAGACCGGGCTTTCAGTGTGGCTGCCCCCCGCCTGTGGAACTCTCTTCCTGACTGTCTGAGAGCCCCACAGTCTGTGGTTGACTTTAAGAGCGGCTTGAAGACCTTTCTTTTCAACCGAGCATACTCTACCTCCTCATGATTCTACTTTTGATCTTAGTTGATATTGTTATTGATTTTACTTGTTTTATTACTTGTTTTATTGACATTTAATTCTGTTGCACCTTGTAGCACTTTGAGATTTTCATTAATGAAAAGTGCGTTATAAATTGAATTCATTATTATTATTATTATTATTATTATTATTATTATTATTATTATTATTATTATTATTATTATATATATATATATATATATATACATATATATACACATACATACATTCATATTCAGTCATATACCCATCTACATATCTACATACGATACCTGCGTGTGTATCCCTGCATCTATTAGTGTGTGGTTGTAAGCATGCATAAATGAATAAGGCTTCTCTAATAGAACATTCAATAGTGACCGTGAAGCATCAGAGATCCGCCCCCCAAGACCCGAGGCAGACAAAGGGGGGTACCAGAGCCCAAGACCCCAAGAAGGACCCCGAGCTCAGAGCCCCCAGGGCCACCCGAACAGGACGAACCACTCACCCACCCCCTAGATCTGACCATAGGGGAGAACCGAGAGGGCCCTACCAGCGACCACACACAATGACCCCCATGGGCCAACAGGGACAAACTCACAGGACCCCACCGGAGCCCGTTGCACAGACGTAGCCCCAGGCCCACCCCTCAGGCCCAGACCCAACAGGACCAGAGGACCCCACCAGGCAGCCACCAGGCTGAGCCGACATACGCCCAAGTGCCCAATCCACGATGCCGAGGGCCCTAAGCGCGCTGGTAGGCAAGGGCATACCCTGCCAGGGGGCCACGTGGCAGGAGCACGACACCAAGTAGCCTCAGATGTATCAAAGAGGGGGCACCCTAAGTCCCAGCCTGACAAATAGACATTCATACACAGATACAATCACACAAGCCCACCCTCATCCTCACCCTCAGTCTCTCAAAGACACATAATAACGACACATTCCATTCATAATCCCGATACGCACTCTATCCACCTCTTTCGCGAAAAGCTCATGTATGCCGCCATGACAGTCCTGTGCCGCCCCCTCCCGGTTGTATACTTCCGGTGAGCCAACGCGCCAAAGACAGAGGTGGTTGTTAATAAGCGAGAGGCATTAGAGCAAAAGAAACATTCAGGTAATTTGTGCTGTAGCAGGAGGATTACACCGTTAAATATGAATTCGGGTTCAACTTGTGCTGTAGTTGGCTGTCACAACTGCTCAAGAAAACTTAAAGACGAGCTAGAAACGTATTGTTTTGAACATCAACGACTTCGAAAGGCCTGTGTGTGCCCAACGCGTTACAAACTGCACTCCATGCCGAGGAACGATGATCGAAAACGAGCGTGGCTGGCAGCTTTAAAACTGAAATACCCCCCGAAGAGAGTTTATGTTTGCTCCTTTCATTTTATTGATAAAAAGCCGACAGAGCAAAACCCCGACCCAGAGCTGTTTCTGGGCTATGACCGGGCCCCACCAAGGAAAAGGCGGCGGCTAATCCGGGCCACTGTGAGCCAGACAGCTTCCAGCAACATCGACAAAACGGCCGAATCTGTTCACGGTGAGTGAAATTGTAAATGTGATTTGGCCTCGTTTCACATTTTAATCATGCTCAGCTCTTATCTTATTTTTTACTGAATGATAGCCTATGGTGGATGGTGTTAGCATCAGTGCTAGCTGTTTGCGGTGTTAGCATCAGTGCTAGGTTTTTTTGCGGTCTTAGCATCAGAGCTTGCTGGTTGTGTAAAGTGTTTTGCATAGATAGTCTGGACGTTATTAATTTAATTCCATAATCCTTTTATCAGTAAGAGAAAGTTATTAATTGGCAGCCAAATCCAAATCTTAAAGACAAAGTGGTTAGTAATTAACATCAGTAGCATGCTAACAGAGGTGAATGGAAAAATTAAGCTATCCACTTCACAAATACAGGCAAAACATAAAAAAAAACATGGGGGAGATTAGCCCCCAGGTCTGTAAAAGTCTGAGGTTGTGTTAATGAAGAATATGCTGAGTTATTAGAGGCAGGTTATTTAAAACAGACGCAGCTGAAAAACAACCTCCATTTAAACTCTAGAAACAAAAAAAGGGCTTAAATGCAACCTTGCTCCAACAGATTTTTGTAAGGGTGAAAAACTACAATCTAATTACTATATTTTCATATTATAACATAATTTGATGGGGCCTATGAACATTTTAGGGGCCACTGAATATAAAGCCCCACTAAAAATGTCACAGCGTGGGGAACCCAGAGTAGTACGAGACCAGAAAGGACAAGATCCAAATATTAAATGAACCGTGATTATTATTTACAGTGTGACCATTTACAATGTGTCATCATGGGTCATGAGATCATGGGTAAGAGAGTTGAGTCAAAGGAGTCCACTTGTTGCACACAATAATGCTTGCTTGTATTTTCATTACAGATGGATGCGAACCAGCAGAGATCACCACAGACGGGTGCCAGGAGAACGGGCCACACAGGGTGGACAGGCGTGTGGCTGGAAGGCGAGGCACGGAGGACACGCGCCAGGACCACGGGAGTCTGGAGCCAAACAGGTGTCAAGGAGACTGGAGGATTGTAGGCACAGAAAATGATGGTAAGTAACACTTGTACTGTCAAAGCTAAGTGCCCCTTTACAGGTTCTGTTATGCTGATTTGATTTTGTATTTTTGTGTTATGCAGAATGCACTCTGGATTCACCTTCAGTCATCCCAGACCAGGCGAGCATCTCCACACAACCTCCTAAGCCACATATGCACTCAGTCCACACACAGTGGGAGGACCCTTTGCTGAAAGATCATCAGTACTGCAAGGTGTCTGACAGAAAAGATGTCCAGGACAAGATGACTCGGTGTGATGAAGTTGCATGTTTTCTTCTACAAAATGATGCAGACGCTTTGCTGTACACTGGTATCGGCTTAGAAACATTTAACAGTCTTGTGTCAGACCTGGAAGATGACAACAATGAATTTACAATGCCTGTACGAGATCAAGTCCTTATGACACTTATGAAATTAAAGACTAATCGTGTTCTGGGTGACCTAAGCCGCCAGTTTAATATATCACAGAGCAGGGCTAGCAAGATCATTTCATACTGGTTAGACAGACTTGAGGAACATTGCCAACCATTAATTCTGTGGCTGAGTAAACAAAAAATTCAAGCTACTATGCCTGCAGCCTTCAAGAAGAACTTTCCGAACACTACATGTATTGTAGACTGCAGTGAGAGCCTTTTTCAGAAACCCAAAAATCTGGCCTCAAGAGGTGAATCGTACAGCCACTATTATTCACACAACACAATCAAATATTTGGTAGCTGTTGCACTATCAGGACTAATCATGTTTTTATCTGCGGCATATGGTGGTCGGTGTAGTGACAAATTTATCACAATGGACTCCGGAATATTAGATTACCTTAGACCTGGTGATGAAGTCATGGCAGACCGAGGTTTTACTATAAAAGACTTGCTCTTTGAGAGAAAAGTTAGATTAGTAATTCCTTCTTTTACCAAAAAAAAAAGAGACAGCTAACCGAGGAACAGGTAACATACACGCGTCGCATAGCAAATGTAAGAATTCATGTTGAAAGAGCAATCAGACGTTTGAAAGTTTACAAAATTTTATCTCACACTGTTCCCATAAACATGGCTCCTAAAATAGACAAGATTTTGAGGATATGTGCAGCTCTAGTCAATTTGAGAGAGGATCTCATCCGGGACACAGAATAATTTTTATGTACAGATAGATTAGGGGTAAAAGGTATTTAGTCAGTCACCAATTGTGCAAGTTCACCCACTTAAAAACATGAGAGGCCTTTAATTGGCATCATAGGTAGACCTCAACTATGAGAGACAAAATGAGAAGAAAAAAAACTGCTTTGCTTTTTTGGAATGTCCAGAGGACCATACTTAGCTTCTTTTTTTTTTTTTAGATATGGAGCAAATAATTTATATGCTTCTGTTTTGTATATATACTGTACACCATGAATTATGTTTTTGAAAAGCTTATGTAATATATAGTGTATGTCTGGTACATGGTTTTCAGTTTCTGTTGGAATCCTGGTAAAAACCAATACACATGCTCTTGTCTTTGATTTTCTACATCTAAAAAAAGTATTGTATTTCTCTCTTTTGTTTTATTATTTTTTAAGTAAATTCTACCTTTGCTGTTCACCATTGTTTAGTTTCAGCAGGTCACTTATGTAAATGAGCTCACGAGGCTCAATAATATTTACCTAACTAAATAAAATGTTGAATGAATACTATCAACTGAAAAATGACTTTATTTTTATTTTTAATTCAACCACAATGTAACAAGTTCTTCAAATGGCAACAAATGATTGTCTCAAAACATCAATGTACATATTTCATACTTTTTTGGTCTTTGAAGAATGCAAAAAACAACTTTCTCATCAACTTGTTAATTAATTAACCAGCATGTGTTTAAACATTGCACATTTTACTTGTGACATTTTCTAAAAATTTTCTAATGTCTGCTTTAATTCACAATACAGACTTGAACTCTTAACTATTTTAATGTCTGTCTGTTACATTCATATTTGTCCTTAAGGCCCAATGTGCATTACAGCTAGCGCATTATCTTCAAGTATCTGTCATTTAACTGAAACCGTCCAGCAACGTACTCTTCCGTACTCTAAGCACCTTGATAACAGTTTATCTGTTTTAAGCTGTGCTATAGAAATAAAATTGACTTGACTTGACTTGACTTCCACAAGTCGAGGCAAGAAACATGTGAAGTAAAAGCCTCTCAACCGGTCAAGTTTTTCTTTAACAAATGCCTCATCATATTGCACTGTAAATGAAACATGATCACTTGGTGTCCAGATGACAAGTCTGGCAGTCTTTAGACATGTGCAAAACATTGTAAGCTGCACCTGCATGTAATAGCCTCTGCTACCTGTTTTCTGCAGCACAAGCGCTCCATCTACCATTTTGATGTCGCTGCATTTCTGGGAAAGCTGCTCAGTGAGTGAGGGATGCGTCGGTACAGGACATTTAATTTCTAGCAGCACATCTGAGTCAATGACCCCATCAGGACTAGCGGAGAGCCATGGCTCCTGGATGCTGATAACAGCACCCATGTGACAGATGCTCATGCCCTCTTCTTTTAGTTGATCACAAGCTTTGATCTCATTTTCTTTATTTGTGTCAAAATTACCACAAAAGGAGGGATACAGATGCTCAGATAAAAACTTGTCATTTTTTGTGGTAGCACGAACTGAAACTTTTTTTGCAGTGCTTGCTGTAAGTCTGATTTTTCTGCAGTTGTGCCACAAGTCAGATGCACTTTGTTCTTTTGTTTTTTCTTGTAATTGTGCTGCTTGAAGTTCAGAAACTTGAATATATGTCTCATAGAATGCCCTGCATGGATTACAGCTAAGATCACCAGTGTGTGCTTGGTGTGGCAGCAAAAATTGCTGATCAATTGTGCTGTTGCAGTGAGGTTCTGCTGATGTTGAAGCATTGTAACACTTTCCAATTAATGTGTTCTTGAGGAAAAACAGTGACTTCAATTTTGCTTTGTTAACACTGTCTATGAAGTCTTGGTCTGTAAGATGATGCGGCGTTTTTGGGAGTGGTGGTGTGACTTGTTTGCTTATCTGAATAATCAGCGAGGTAATCACAAGGTGCGTGACACGCCCTCACTGCAGCCTACCTGCTAACAGGGTCTATTGAACCGGTCCCGGAGTTTGGGTATTACCTTGAACTACGTGGGACAGCTTCCGACTGAAGGCTGTCGATGGGAGAATTCATCTGGACTATTCACCTCCTAGCTTCCACAAGCCACACCCCTTTTTCACCTTGCTCCTCCCTCCACCTCAGCAGCCGGGGACCGGAGGGTTTAGTACAAGGCAACTCGTGTTAACGGAGGCTTCTCCCGTGTTTAAGCTCGCTATTGTTACTGATCCAGTTAATTTTAGGATCCAGGAGATCGGACCCTGGGGTATTGTTTTAATATAACCTTAGGTGCTAATGCTTAACCTTTAAAAACCTCCTAATATTTGATGTTATCTTTGTGAACCAAACTTACATTTCCATGGACAAGTGGGTGATGAATAAAAGTCAAGAATTTTACGTTTTGTTTATTTTAATTAATTATTTTGCAGGGAAGGATCAGCGTTACAGCATAACAGTACAATTAATTATTACGATTATAGATAAAGGAAAAGTATTAATTCACCAAACAATCTTAAGACTTGATGTTAAGCTGCTCGAACTGCAGGGAGTCCTTGAGGAAGGTTCTTTTCTGGAGTCCAGGCTGGAGAGGCTCGGAGGGTCGTCTCATTGATGTCACTCAGTTAACACTACCAATACCCATCCAGTCTTATGGACCAGAATTAGAGCGATTAATCATAAGAAAATTCCTCATCCAGCTTTATGAGCTAGAGTTTAGAGTACACTCTCACATTTCCATCTCATCTGATTTTAAGAATCAGAGTTAGAGTAGTCTTTTGCAATCACACATCTCTCCTGACCTTAGGGATCAGGGTTTAGAGTTTTACTCAAAATCTCACCCAGTGGATGTATCTCCCCAGAGCCCTCCGTATTATCAAGCAACCTCGAGCAATTAAGTCTCTAAGATAATTGAATTGTCTATTCGCTTCCGCTCTATCCGCATTTAATTTAATTTGATTTAAATCTAGCTGAAGATCTGGTTCAGGAAGGTGTCTAGCAGGCATCCCTTTCTTCCTCAAAGTCCCTGGGGACCGAGAGGGAAAACCTGAAGCAGTCGCCTTCAGTCCCTGGGGACTGAAGCTCACCTCTGACTCCCTGCTGGTCTGATCTGAAGAAACAAGTTTTGCATCGTCCTGGCTGTCTGGGTAAAAACTATCCAGTCCTTCCTCAAAGCTTGAGAATGAAAGAAAAGAAGTCTCTCCCCAGGACGCTTGCTTCCTCCTGTCAGCACGGAGTCGATCTGAACCACGCTTTGGGTCTTCAGTGGAGCAGGTCAGCTCCAGTTACTCGAACAGCCTCGTCCTGTTGTAACAGGGTGGTTAAATATAAATCTTAGTCCCGCCTTCTCCCTAGGAGGAGGGGGATAGCTAGTCTGTGATTGGCCTGTGTCTGCTTGCTTTGTCAATCTCTGGGCAAAGCTACAGTTCTGCTCTATTTCTGCTCGAAGCTACATGTTCCCTTATTAGGAAATAGATTTGCTCTTTTTGCTCGAGGCTGAATGATTCACCAGGGCCGGAGGTTGACACAACTCTGGTCAGTTAGTTGCATCACTTTTTCCAGTAAAGTGTTTGCAAGTTATACTTTTCAACATGTGTGTTTTGCAAGAGACCACTTTTGTCACAAAACCATCTTTGAAACATAGTAACACATCATTACAATTGCTATTATAAAAATGATTAATTCTTCATCATAATAACATCACATATTAAATGATTATATTGGTTACAACCATATCTCACTTGATTACATTAAGTAAAACACATCTCACTTGATTATTTTAGTTAAAACACATCTACCATGATTATTGGTAAAAATCATATATCTCATGATCGTGTTGATTAGAACAAGTTACTATGAAAACCAATCAAGGTTAAACCAAGTTCAGATAAAAACATTTTAAAGTTAGAACAAGTCTTTGGCATCATGTTTCTCCCTTCTGCCTTCTGCTGCAGTTCAGGAATGCTCGTGTGTGAATTTGAGAGTGTGGTTGCTTGCTTTTGGGAAGTGACTTTCTTCATGACTTTCACAACTCTTAACGGTTAAACTTAAGACACAGTTAACTTCTCTTATTTATCTTAACCTTATAACTACAGTGTCCACTATTTAGATCGTATAAGCCTTTCTAAGGTTTTAAACAATCATTCTTTTCTGCTCCCTTTGCAGTTCTCACCATGCACTTCCTCTGCATGTTTTTGTGTGAGCGTGCATCTGTGTGTGTGTGTTTATGTGTGTGTGTGAGTCTGAGTGGTGCGCTCCTGCAGAACTCTGTTTGTGCTCCCCTTCTGAACAGATGAGATAACTGAAGTTGCATAATAGACAAGTCCGGACAAGTCCAGGCATGTTTCTACCTCGACAACTGTTATTAATATATTTTTGTACTTCATTCCATAAGTTTTCCTGTACTGATTAATTTTTGCTGGTTTTGAGTCCATAATAAACTCACTCTTCTTGACAGACTGCAACCCTTGAGTTGATGTTATACGGCTGCGCTGCCTTGTGGTGTCTGAAGTTTATCATGCTTAGACGTTTCGGTTGTAGATTCCTTGCTGTCCCGGCATTCCACCTGCGCTGCTCATCTGTGCATGATAGCCCCGTCTTTCCACTGATCACAGCATTCTGCACCTGTAACAAATTAACAGACTTTAAGTATTACTGCTCCTAATAAAAAGATTAAGTTATTTACATCTCTGTTGTCATTTATTTTTACCTTTTCTGTAAATGTTATGCTGCCTTGCATCCGGTATGTAATTTAAAATAATATATATACGGTAATCTTTATATATATATATATATATATTTTTTTTTTATATCCAAAACTTACTATACCCAGGTGGACATAATTTCTTGATTTTATACATTTTACTTTCCTGTACAGAATTGTGAAGAACCTTGCTGATTGTGAATTTGGTTTAATGTTTGATGACACTAGATCACGGCTGCACAGTGCTCTGGCTTTCACATGTAAACAAGAAGCATACAGGAAGCTCACAGCTTTCACCCAGTTCATTGATTCTGATTCAGTGATCTAAATATTCTGATATCCAGATAAGTGAGATACCTTCCACAGAATAGCTGCAGCATGACTGCATGATTTCCCCAGTCCAGCAATGCAGGAACAGCCGACCGTTTCCACCACTCCACTGTCCCTGAGCATGGCCCATGCTAAGTGTTTAGCTTCAGCAACGCTCTGGCTCGGCTCAACAGCTGCTTTCAGAAAGATGAAGTCGCCTTGTTTCCTGAGCAACACTGTTCCGATTTTGTTGCTGTGGAGGTAATTATACGCCTCTGTGCTTTTATAATTCCGCAATTCCTCGCCATCGACGCCTTCAGAAAAAACAAGGTAATTAATAATGTCGATGTAGGTAATTCCGGGCCATAATTTCATGTCATCTACCCAGTCCATGAGCAGTGAGGGGTGAGGCACAGTTAACGTCTTATCTTCGCAGCTTCTTAAAACATCCTTGGAATGTATCCACCTCTTATGTGCTTCCATTTACGTAAGGTAAAGGAAACTTTTGTGTAAAAAAATAAATAAATCGCTAGCTAGTATGTTTCCCCACAAACGTAAACAAGAGCGCGGGACCGCGGGCGGAAGTACGTCCCCGGCTTCCGCTATGAATTATGGGTAGTGGCGGGAAATCGAAAATAAGGTGGATACCCCCCAGGTCCAGACATGGGGCAGTCCACACCCAAACCCAGGAGATAGGCCCATTCATTCTGGGGTGGGGAGGAGTCGACATCCAAGATCCGGCCCAACCCACGCTCAGCTGTCAGGACAGGACACCCCAGGCCAAGCAGCCCCAGGGAGAACGCCGCACCAGCCCAGCCCATGGCAAACCCCCAGGCCCCAAACCCCCCATAACTACAGTTCAACACCCGACGGTCTACCACTTTTCCAGACCCCACCCCCAGAATGGCCATCAGGGAGCAAAGGGGTTCAACAAAAAATACTACTAGACCCAGACACACCCACCCCCTCCCCCAGATGTGCTGTTGAAGTGTGTTGTAGTAAAGTGCAATTAAAAAAGAAAGAGAAAGAGCAAAGGTTGGCATAATGCCAGTTTCCCCTCCATCCCAACTCTATCCAAAGCCCTTACTGTCTAAATCAGGGGTGCTCACACTTTTTCAGCATGCGAGTGTAGTAATATAGGATGAGGTCAGTTTACTGACTTACCTATATTTTATATGTATAAATTGGCAGGGTTTAGACTGACACAAAAATACATCATTAATTAAACGGGTTCTCTCTTTTTCAGCTTAATACCAATAATTCTATACCTTGACCAGATGTAATTCACAGAAAACGTTAAACTTATGTTGGAACAGCAGGACTGGTCCATTTATTTAACATAATCAATAAATTACATCACACATTTGTACATGATTGGTTGATTATTTTTCCTATAATTAACTTCAGCACAGATGAAATATAGGAACAACAGAACAGTGAAGGATGATATTTTACTCATTGCTGCAGGTACATTAACTTAGTTTCTGGCTTAGGAAGATAAAGGTTTAGGAGGAAGTAAATGGAGGAAAAGAAGTTAAGAGTCAGGGAGTTATCTTGATGTGTTTTAACCAGAAACATGGCAGTTCTCCGGCCGATTAAAGCTACACGTTGGTACCCTTGGCAAAGCATTTGACGACTTTTTACCTCGTGAAGATGGTCAGTCTCCCTCGGTCCAGTTTGGTCAGTTCGTTTACCATTCTCAGCGTCTCCAGACGTGCGCCTTGACTCGAACCGAAAGTAACGGCAGCTCCTGGTGTTGTTGTTTCAAGATAAGACGTTCCTTAAAGGAATGTCAATAAAAGAGAGCTTTTTCAGCTGTTGAAGATGACTTATAACTTGGCATGTTATAAGCCTTTAACTGAATGACGTGGTCATTAGCGTGTTGACCAGACGATCATCAATTCTTTGGGGAACCTCATGGCATTGAGGTCCTCAGCAAACTCCGTCAGTTCCAGCAAAAGCTTAGAACTTTAAGGAAGGATCTGTGATCAGTGACTTGTTGCTTCCCCATTGGTCCAAACGAACCAGTGGGATGAAGGTCACTCGGATATCAGTTTTTAGAACAGAGAAGAAGTTGTTTAGAATGAAGAGAGAGAAACAGATTGACTGGAGCCAGCTTCATAAAACAACTGATTGAAACTGCATTCTAACTTCTAACAAAACTGATCGAGTTCAGTCTGACATATTAATTCACTTTCACCGTTTGATTCATCATATGAAGAAGTGATCATTATTTTGAAATACCATTGGATTTCCAACTTGAATTAAACAGTTTGAATTAAACAGTCTTTGACTTAACAAACATTGAATTCAATAATGCTTATACAAGTAACACAAGGTTATTCATTAACACAAAAATAGAGGAATAAGAGAGTCTCTTATGACTTATTGTGTTTTGATTCAAAATAATGTAATAAAATAGTGTCAATGTCTTTTTTCTGAGAGTATCAGTGAAAAGGTGTCACTGAGACATATCAAAGAGACGAAGGTGTATCAAAGACCACCGTCTGTATCACTACAGTCCCCCCTTTTGGAAGTCATCGCCCGTCCATGGAGATGAGTTCCAACACGAAAGGATACCACCAAATGTCTCTGATCTTGATGTAATCCAGCAAGTGGAAAAAATCAAAAATTATAATCCCATAATGTTTTTGGAAATTCCATACTGTTTGTAGGTAATCCCATAGCGGA
>JBBPBX010015542.1:18383-49315 GCA_038048925.1 Garcialebias charrua | reverse complement strand
ATATATATATATATATATATATATATATATATATATATATATATATATATATATATATATATATATATATATATATATATATATATATATATATATATATATATATATATATATATATATATATATATATATATATATATATATATATATATATATATATTATATATATATATATATATATATATATATATATATATATATATATATATTTTTTTTACTAGCCTTATTGCATATGCCACTTTACCTCTATACCAATATCAACTACCTCATACATATACTGTGTACATAAACTTCATATGCTGCTTTGTCACTCTATTACAAATGTCAATGCCAGAACTTTCATTTTATTTTATAGATATACTTTTTACACTTTTATACTACTATGCAAAAAACTCAGGACAGTATTACACTTTTGTTATTTCATTTTATGCTTATGTTTATTAAATGTTTAGTGTTTTAGTGTTGGTGTAACTTTTCATACTTTCATACTACTACTATGCAAAAACTCAGGACAGTATTACACTTATTATTTCATTTTATGCTTATGTTTATTAAATGTTTTAGTGTTTTAGTGTTCAAATGTTTACTGTTGCACCGAGGGACAGAGAGAAATGCAATTTCAATCCTGTGTATGTCCTGTACATATTGCAGTTTTTACAATAAAGTTGACTTTGACTTGACTTTGACTTAAAGCAGATTCTCTTTGTTTTTTGCACTTTACTTTTTATGATGTTACTGGCTGGAAAGCAGTAAGTTTAATTTTTTATATATAATTTTTTATATTTATTTATTAACTGTCATGTGAAGTTCAGATAGTAGTTAGAAAGTTCACTTAACTTGTTTACTATTGTGTTTATGAAAAAAGAAAAAATAGAAATGGTGAAAAGAAAAGTCATACATTTGCTTGTTTTATTGTAATCTCTGCTTTACATAAATCTGACATTGTTTATTATAAAACAGATTGATTTATTGCTTCTGTTTGTTGAAAAATACTTGAGAAGGTATTAAAAATAATCGCATTTTAAATTGCAATCGTAATTTATAGAAAAAAACTCGCAATTAGATATTCCAAAATCGTTCAGCCGTACTGTATGTATAAGGTGCAGTTTGGACGTATGTTTCGAGTTACGTCGAAATTAGTTACGACGGAGCGTAAGAACGGAACTCCGTCGTAAGTCGGGGACTACCTGTATATATATAAAACCATAAAACAGACAAAGACCATATGTAACTGCTGGATGTCCAGCAAATGAGCTCTTGGTTTTCAGTAACTATGACCACCACAAGCAGTTTATGTATAAGGTGCAGTTTGGACGTATGTTTCGAGTTACGTCGAAATTAGTTACGACGGAGCGTAAGAACGGAACTCCGTCGTAAGTCGGGGACTACCTGTATATATATAAAACCATAAAACAGACAAAGACCATATGTAACTGCTGGATGTCCAGCAAATGAGCTCTTGGTTTTCAGTAACTATGACCACCACAAGCAGTTTAGTTGAATAGCCCTGCTCTAGATGCAACACGGTAAAGTGCTACACGTCAGCATGAAACTCGTTAAAACAATGAAGATGACCTTTTTGTCTTGTGTAGAAAGTTTATTTAATTTTAAGGCATCAATACATGCAGCAAACAGTTCAGTTTTACAACTTCCACTCTCCCCATGGAGTGAAAACTGGTGCATAAAGTTTAACTGATCCAAGTTAGCATTGTGACAAATAATTACTATGATCATTTGATGCTGGCGTGATAATACCTTTGAATATCATGAAAATACCTAGACATAAAAGGTACTGAAGTGATTAAAGCATGCTAGTACTTTTTAATGAACAAATATTGACTTTAAAATATGCAAATTAAGCTTTAAAGTTTGTTGAATACTTTAGGCACATGAAACAGACGGAGCACATGATTTTTCAAAAATAAGAGACTAAAGAATGAAATTGATGCAACCTGTTCAATATTTTTATTGATTTATTAGCATGAACATTTCTTTTAGCAGCAAATAGCCAACCAGATTTATCACGGTTACCTGGGAGTTCTCATTTTCATGACCTACAGCAGTCGATCTGAGCATCAGGGACAGAGTTGTTTCAGCACATTGCACATTAAAAATGATCATGTATCAGAATTACCACATCAGTAAATACCTCTCAAAAAAAGAGGAGGATACTGAAATGTAGGCGCAGTCGTCGTAAAAACGACTCAAAGGTTAGAAAGCTGTGTTTTATTCAAGGCGGTATCCAGTCACTCCTTGTTGCCACAGTCAGAGCAGAGGATGTCTCTTCCTTTGGCCACGAATCGTTTGTCAGACAGACTGAGGGAGCATCTCTTACAGTTGAAGCAGTATTCGTGCCACGAGCTGCCCTCAAAGTTTACAACGTTCACACCTTTACCAAAACCTGGAGAGAAGAGGAGAGTTAGAAACAAACTCCATCTAGATGTTGGTCTGGAGCGTTAAAGTCATGCTGGAGCTGAACAGTTACACATTTTATACGTTGTTAAATAATGTTCCTCCTGGCCTGGGAAGTCTTTCATGTACTGCTGGTTTTAAGTGGAGTGTTGTAAAACCCCACAGTTGTTTTCACTTTCTCACTTTTCTGTCAAATGGAGACTTTGGTTTTCTACCTCCTGAATGTGCGGCTACAGTTTACAGGTTTGCCACTAGATGTCGCTAAAACCTACAAGTTGGACCAGGTTCTGTTCTGCAGCTGTTCCCAAGCTTTTCAGCTTTACCCATAAAACAAGCTGTAGACATTTATGAGCCTGACTACTGCTTGTTCAAGTATACAAACATTTCTAAGAAGCCATTTAATGATCAACTTTATCAATTTATTATTTTGTATTTATTTATTCGTGGCTACTGTTTGTTTAATCTAAAAGTTGAGGCTGATCTGCTTAAGACTCCTCACTTGGTGTTTCACAGCCCACCCTGGGGTCCTGACTCAAAATTAAGGCACTACTTCTGTGCAGGGCTCTATTTGCTTACTTTTATTTAAATTGCCATTTAAAATTGTTCATTTGAAGGCATTTTTGTGATGATGTTATAATTTTTATTATTCAAGGATTCAAGGTTCTTTATTGTCATTCGCATTGCATGTGGTACATGAGATGGAATCAAATTGTGTACACATGGTCCCCGTTACAGCCAACAATAGCAAAAATATAAAGTGTAAAAATAAACTAAATAAGGATCCAAGATATAAACTAAGAAATACGCTAAACGAATGTCAAACAGTATGCTAAAAAAGATATACAGTACTGTATGTCAGTCACTCATAGTGCAAAACAATACACTGAACAGCAGCAGCATGTTTCTCATGTACCGTGGATGTGCAGTGTAGGCGCAAAAAAAAAAGTTACAACTACAGTATAGCAACAGGAACAAACAAACATCGAGTTCACCGGGAGCCTGTGAAGCTGCGGCTCGGCTGAGCGCGGCCATGTTGGTATGGTATGACTGCTGCAATTCGAATAAATTTATTTGTCCCAGTTCGGGAAGAAGCCACAAGTTTGCTCTTGCTTTTAAAACATTCACATCGATGACGATTTCTCTGCGTACGTTAGTTACCAGACTGTAAAACACAGTACAGGTAGTCCCCGAATTACGAGCGCTCTGATCTGCGAGGTTCCAGACTTACGAGCTGCACATTTTTGGAAAAAACGAAAAAAATACTGAGTTTTCATGTGTTTTTTCACTACAGTTAGTTAGTTAAGCATATAAACACACGTTTCCGATCATTTTTATGCACTCAAAAGTAGTTTTTAGATGAAAATAGAGTGTTTTTAGGCGCGCTAGCGAAAACCGTTCCAATTTACGAGCGGATTTCCGGATTTACGAGAGAAATGGCGGCCGTTCCAAATTACGAGATTTCCGGTTTACGAGCGCCTCGTTGTGACGGATCTCGCTCGTAAATCGGGGACTACCTGTATTGTACTGGTTTTTAATGTTCTGGTTCAGAACATTCTGAACAATCGTTGCTTCGAGCACTGTGATGGGAATTTTCCTGAGCTAGAATGGTTGTCTCCTTGTGCTTCCCGTTTTTGATGTCAAGCTAAGCTAATCTCCTCCAGGTAGCCTCAGACAAGACATTAAGACGTGGAGATCTTCACACCTAAATGTTCTGTTTCACATGCATACCTCTGAGCATCATTTAGGAAAACTAGAGTTTGTAATTGAAGGTCACCTGTGATGGGGTTCTGGCAGCCACTGCACTTCTTGGCCACAGAGCTCTTGTAGCAGTCGACACAGAAGGCCTGGTCCTGGTGGTTGGTGAAACTGGACCCGGCCAGAGGCTTTGAACAGGAGCTGCACACAAAGCAGTGGCTGTGCCACGGCTGCTCCTGGTAGTTCACTCCTCCAGAGGTTATCGGCTTTAAACACAAACATGAGAGCTATCATTAGAAATCAAACTAGAGAAACTGCATTTCCTGCAAAAATGCAGTGGGAACTCGTTGCATAAGAACTTGCTGGAAAAACAGCTGAAATTAGCTTAAAAACCGAAATGTTGCTGAAATGGAGGAACAAGCCTAAATTAGAAAACCGAAAGAACACATATTTGCTGAATTGGGTTTAAATTGGCAGATTATTTTTTTTAATATTTATTTTATTTTATTTTATTTTTTTAAAGAGAGAACGAAAGAAAAGAGAAAGTAAGACAACAAATCAACAATTTTCAACCAAAAGAGCACAAGGCAAACACACCCAACCTCCGTCCACAATCCTGCGAAGCACATGACGGAACACAACAATGGAACATACAAGCATAAAGACTAATAATATTCATGAGCTTGCAGTAGAATTCTATAAATACACATACCCATATCTACAAATATATATATACAGTAGTATACATACATATACTTTTATATTCATTTATATACCCATCTACATATCTGCATATATCTATATATACATCCCTGCATCCATTTGTGTGTGGTTGTGAGCATGCATAAGTGTATAAGGTTCCTCCAATAGAACATTTAGTAGCGACTGTGAAGCATCAGAGATCCGTCCCCCCAAAGCCCGAGGCAGACGAAGGAGCGATCAAAGCCCAAGACCCCAGGAAGGACCCCGAGCCCAGAGTCCCCAGGACCGCCCGAACAGGACGAGCCACTAGCCCACTCCCCAGATCCTACCAAGGGGAAGAACCGGACGAACCCCTACCAGCGACCACATACAATGACCCCCCGGTGTCGCCCGCGACAAATTCACAGGCCCCCGCCGGAGCCCGCTGCACCGACGTAGCCCCAGGGCCGGTCACCGAGGCCCGGGCACCGGGGACGCCCACCCCTCAGGCCCAGACCCGACCGGACCAGAGGGCACGAGCCCCACCAGGCAGCCACCAGGCCGTGCCGACAAACGCCCAAGCGCCCAACCCCAGATAGTGAGGGCCCCAAGCACGCCCGCAGGCAAGGGAACACCCACCAGGGGGGCCACGTGGCAGGAGCGCGACACTAAGTAGCCTCGGAAGTATCAGAGAGGGGGCAGTCCAAGACCCAGCCTGACACTTAAACATTCATACACAGATATACTCATTCAGACCCACCCTCATCCTCACCCTCAGTCACAGAAAGACAAACAATAACGACATGTTCCATTCATAATCCCGATGCACACTCTATACCCCCTAGGTCCAAGACATGTACCTGCTCCCTGCGTGGGGCAGCCCACATCCAAACCCAGGAGGTAGGCCCATTCATTCTGGGGTGGAGAGTAGCAGACATCCAAGATCCGGCCCACCCCGCGCCCTGCCGACAGGACAGGACACCCGAGTCCAAGCAGCCCCAGGGGGAGCGCACTGCCAGCCCCGCCCACGGCGAACCCGCAGGCCCCGAACCCCCCCACACCCCAGCACAACCCCTGACAGCCCATCCCCAGAATGTCCGCCAGGCAACCAGGGGGGGGTAAGAGAAAAATAAATAAATAATATATATATATATAAATAAATACATAAATAAATAAAATCGAAATTAACAAATCAAGACCCCGACACACACACCCCCGTCCCCAAATGTACTGTTGGTGAGTGTTGTTCTAAAGTGTAATTAAAAGGGAAAGAGAAGGAGCAAAGGCTGGCATTATACCAGTTTCCCCTCCACTCCAACTCTAACCCAGGCCCTTATTGTCTAAATGCATAATGTTGAGTGAGCACAGGAATGGGGGCGAGAGTGATGTCATCCCGCCACCCATAACCATGTGCTCACTCCTTCCCTATATGTGACTTTTATGAAGATGTTTATGAATGAATGTCTAAAGTGTATATAAAATTGAGTCCCAGGTGCTCTGTACAACAGAGATGTAGAACCATTGCAGCACACCCGAGACTCAAATTCCCTACATGTATTAATTTAAGATGAAGAGGGCGGAGGTGCGTGGTGAGGGATGGGGAGAAAATATCTGCAGGAACAATGCTCCCACAGCGAGTCAGCTCCCCCGCTGACCCTGCGTACCCCCCCCCCAGTTCGCCAAGGTCCACCCAAGGAGCGAGGTAGTGGAAACACCTCTCCGACCGCCAGGCCATTGAGCCAAGACCAGAGAGGGACACGGCCCCGAGGGCCGCCAAAGCAGAACCAACAGCCCACACCCACCAGGGCCGCCACGACCCCTGCGAACCGCAGTCAGCCCGCCGTCCAAGAAGACAAAAAATCCCACAAGGACGACACTACCAAGAGCGCCCGCCCAACCGCCGACAGAGCCAGGAAGCACTGAGAACAGGCCCCAACCAGGGCCCGCTCACCGGCCAAGCATAGTCCAAGACCATCATCAAGGACATCCACTTGGTCCCCACCCCAGAAGAAATACTACACCCACCCTTCATATTAATAACTTTCAGAACATATAACACATTAGACACCCAGGCTGGGTTTGCCCGCCCCCTCCCATTGGCCACCAGTCACGCCCCCAGACACCCAACCCCCCAGCACATGAACCCCCAACCCACCAGCGAGCCGAGGGCCCCCGGCCAGAGCCGGGCACCAGAGCGCCAGCCAGCCCATAACCCGGCGACCCGCCCGCCAGAGCCCAAGACCCCCCGATCCCCACCAGGTCCAAGCCCGGGGATGACTCGCCCCCAGAGTCCCAAGCCCCCGGCACCCGCCCCGAAACCACCCCAGCACAGCCGGGTCACCGGGGTCAAAGCAGTGGCTGTGCCAAGGCTGCTCCTGGTAGTTCACTCCTCCAGAGGTTATCGGCTTTAAACACAAACATGAGAGCTATCATTAGAAATCAAACTAGAGAAACTGCATTTCCTGCAAAAATGCAGTGGGAACTCGTTGCATAAGAACTTGCTGGAAAAACAGCTGAAATTAGCTTAAAAACCGAAATGTTGCTGAAATGGAGGAACAAGCCTAAATTAGAAAACCGAAAGAACACATATTTGCTGAATTGGGTTTAAATTGGCAGAAATTAGCACAACATTTTGGAAATTAGCTAAAAAAATATATAAAAAAGCTGAAATTGGCCACCAAAAAAAAGCTGAAATGTAGCTAAAAAGGCAGAAAGAAACTTAAACTACCAGACGGACGAAGAAAGAACTGAAATGAGCTAAAAAAAATAAATAATAATAACACTGTGGAATTAGCTGAAAAAGCTAAAGCATCAAAAGAGCTAAATACTGTAGTAGCTGAAAGAATAGAAAAAGATAGCAAAAAAAGATGAAAGGAGCCGAACAAGCTGAAATTAGCAGTAATTAACATGAAAAACTAGAATTTAATCCGAAAACAGCAGAAATTAGCTAAATAAATGCTAATAAATAAATAAATAAATCTAGCCGAAATGTTAGAACAAGCTTTAATTAGCAGAAGAAAGCAGAAAGAACATTTGCCCAACTATGCTGAAAGAAGTCGAAATGAGCACAAAGTGAAACTTATCTGAAAAAAAGGCTAAAATTGCAACAACAACAAAATTGCTGAAAAGTAGCCAAAAAAGGAAGAAAGTAGCTTAAATTACTGCAAGTCGAGAGAGCAAATTTTTGCTGAATTAGGCTGAAAAATATTGGAAATATGTGCAAAAATGGGGAATGCTTCACAAGCGTTCATGCAACTACATTTTCTTTAATGGAACAAAATTAGATTTAAAGAACGAGACAAATAAAAATGTGATTGTACTTAAAATTATGAGCTGGTTCTCTCTTCTTGAAACCGAATACCTTTTTGCAGCCGACGCAGTGCTTGGCAAATTTGTCATCGTAGCATGGATTACAGTAAACATCACTTCCTTTGGTGAGGAAACTCTGAGAGCCTATCGGTGTTTTACAGCCGCTACACGTGAAGCACTCGTCGTGCCACGAGTTTCCTTTGTACACGACCGTCTCTGTGCCTGCAGCAAACAGGAAACAGATTAATGCAAACAGGCGGTGAACTTTACATTATTCACCTACTTTTAGCGTGGCTACAGGAAGACTACAGTCTGAACATACATACCAGCCAGAATGGATTTATAGCAGCCGTGGCAGCGCGGAGCATCCTCTCTCGAGCAGCACTTCACGCACATGATCCGGTCGTCCTTGGAGTTGAACGGCTCTTTGGCCAGAGGCTTGTAACACTTTGCACAACGGAAACACTCTTCATGCCAGGCGCGCCCTTTGTGGCTCAGCTCCTGGTGGAGGAAACAGCGTTCCTTCAAGTGAACGGACTGCAGAGGACGCCGCATACGCCAAAACTTAATTTATACGCGAGTGTGAGTCGAGAACGCACCTTCGTCTCCACGGAGATGGGTCGACGGCACTCGACGCAGGACTTGGCGCAGAACTTGGTGTGGCAGCGAACACAAACGGGCTTTCCCTCGATGCGTACGTACCTCTTCCCTGCGAGGTCCTCGCGGCAGTAGGAACACGGGGAGCTGTCGGCCATTGTCACGCCGAGGTCGACTCACCTGCAGCAGAAAGAGCGCAAAACAAGGAGGTCCAAAATTATTTAAAAAAGCTTGTTAAAAATAGAATTAAAAATACGTTTTGGTCATTTTGTATCTACGGTAATAAGCTCACTTGAGCAGCTGTTTTGTTTTTTTCTTTTCTGACTTCCAGCTCTGTGAGCCGCTTGATCCGCTAATGAAAACTGGATGTGATCCCGTTATCTAAACATTTAAAAAGCGGGAAGCTTCCCTGTAGGGGGCGCTGTTGTTTCAGAAACATAATGAAAACATCATAATCAAAGATGACTGAACATAAACTCAAGAGATAGAAGTATTGTATGTGTCACATATCATCTTGGGGGCCAGATAAGATGTCTACGAGGGCCACATTTGGACCCCGGGCCTCGAGTTTAGAGTTTAGAAGCATTGCTAAAATACTACTCACTACTTGTACTACTATTCCTACTTTGCAGTTTTTCTCCAACGTTACAAATCTAATTTTTTCCAGTTTTTCATCAGAACTTTATCTTCATTAAAGCTGCTATATGTAACTTTTCTAACAATATATTTTTAACATATTTCTTCACTCTGTCACTAGATTGATGTTAGAGAGGTAATCTCTGAAAAAAACTTAAAAAAAAATATTGTCCCCTTGCTTCTCCAGGTGGTAAATAAGCATTTCTAAAAAGAAAAAGTGACCCGCCATTTTCCAGCCAATAAAAACAAAGTTTGTAACCAGCCAATAAAAACCGAGCTTGAATTTGAATCAGCCAATAAAAACAGAGCTTGAATTTGAATTTCAACAGACCACAAGGGGGCAGAGCCATATATGGCTCTGAGGGGGAGGGATCAGAATGCTTTGCTTGTTGAAATTTTTTCTAAGTGCTGATGTTCTACAGAAACTGCAGACTTCACCTTTAAGCTTGTGTCCATCCGCAAAATGGCGACGCATGTGCTGACCCCTGTGAGTGGCGCAGAAAGTGGGTGTGCCCTGTTTGCGATGCATAGGGTGCTGCACTAGGGGGGCGCCAAAACGATGTGTCGATTTTTTTTAAGTCGGCATTTTATAACAGCTGTTTATGAAGGAACGGCACTGATTAGGTACCCACGTAAAACTCTTCAGACCTTTACCTGTATAAAGAACATAAAAAAATCTATGATGTTTGAAAAAATAAACAAATAAAAAAAATTGTAGACCTTTTACTCTGTGCCTGGGGTGGGCTGGATGGGTGGATGGGGATTTATTTATTTATTTAATTATTTACTACGAACAGATATAAAATACATTTTAAAATGAATAAAACGCTGTCAAACTTAAAAAAGTCCTTCTTTATTTATTTAATTATTTACTACAAACAGATATAAAATACATTTTAAAATGAATAAAACACTGTCAAACTTAAAAAGTCCTTCTTTATTTATTTAATTATTTACTACGAACAGATAAAATACATTTTAAAATGAATAAAACGCTGTCAAACTTAAAAAGTCCTTCAGATTGCTGTACTGTATATGTCTGGGTACCTGGCTTTTATTTTGAAAGCCACTCGGAAAGTTGTGCACCGTAACCCCAAAAATGCGGTCCGGCTCCGCCCCGCTCCGCAGGTCGCAGCCTCGCGAGTCCAATTTCCACTACCTGCGCTCAGCTCAGGTCCGCCTGCATGCGCCGCTCCTAGACGCATGCGCGGGAATTGCGAGATCGCGCGATAAATCAAGTGATAAATAAGTAAGTCAGAACAAAACAATTCATTCGGTGGAAGAAGGAGAACAACAGTAGAGACTGCTGCCTTGATCTTCTCTCGTAAATGAGCGACAGGACATGGTTTGAGCAACAGGAAGTGATGTATTACATTTCAGAATAAAATACTTTATTTATTTATTTATTTATTGTATTGCGTTTGTAGGCGTAGTCATAAATGATAGTTTGACAGCATTTTTGTACAAATAAATCCGTATAGAGCTAGGATTAGTCCGCCCGTGGTGATTTTATTTTGTAAATACGGAAGTTGTGCTCGTTCCTTTTCCTGTTGGTGCGACGTAATCTTCAAAAGTTGACTCCGGCACAGCTCCGGCGTCCGGCAGAAATAGAAAAATTTCTAATTTTGACGGACTGCCGTCCGCTCGCCGCTGCTCGCCGCCGCCGTGCGGAGCCAGTGTAAATTCTCTCATTGATTATAATGAGTGCGTATTTGCTGCGGAGGTCGGACTGGAGCGGGGCGGAGCCGGAACGCATGTAGTGTATTTTTGGGGTAATGCCTGACGCAGATGCGCACAGCAAAATCGGGGGAGTGCTAGCATTACTACCATTTCCGAAGAGGGTGCTGGCGTTACCGCAGTGTAATTTCTAGGTTTTTTTTTTCTTCCCTAGATTTTCAATTTTTGTTTTTTTTTGGACTTGCATCTGACTGCTGATATTGTTTTAAAGGGAAAATTGTGAAAAGACTTAGTTGACTTTGGAGAGATAACTTTTTTTTTTTTTTAACTCTCCAACCTCCATTTTGTTTTCAGCTGGAGGTCTCCCTCCAGTTCTTTTACCATACCATACCATACCATACCATACCATTTTATTTATAAAGCACTTTAAACAGGAACAAGTCCACACAAAGTGCTGGACAAACAAACACGCAACAGGCAACACAGACAATGAAGTACAACACGAAAAACATAAAAACATTGCAGATCATAAATAAAACGATCCAATACAAATCAGCTGGCATTGAAAGCAATGGAGTAGTAGTGAGTTTTTAACCGGGATTTGAAAACCGAGAGGGAGGGGGCCTGTTTGATGAGCAGCGGTAACTCGTTCCAGAGTCTTGGTCCTGCTACAGAGAACGCCCTGTCACCCCTGCGCTTAAGGCGAGTTTCTGGAACTATTAAGAGTACCTGATCCTCTGACCTCAAAGCACGTGGAGGGACATATGGGTGTTTATGTTTATGTTTATTAAATTTTTTCATTTTTTTACAAAAGAAACAATACAAGACAATCTCATAAATTATATTGTACAAATATAAAAAAAATTAAAGGTAGCAGAAAGAAGAATAAATCTTATTATATCTGCCCCTTACTTCCAACAATCAGATTAAACAACAATAATCAACCATGTAAACAATAATAATCTTCAACCAACTTTTTTCCAACAATCAGATTAAACAATAATAATCTTGCTTCTTCCATCTTCGAAACATCTCCAGACTTCGCCCATCCCTAACTTTTTCCGATGCTGAGAAGCTCGTCCATGCTTTTGTCTCCTCCAGGCTCGACTACTGCAACTCCCTGTTTATTGGAATCCCTGGCAAAAACCTTCAGAAACTTCAATATATTCAAAACAGTGCAGCAAGGATCTTGTTGAGAGTTCGTAAATTTGAACATATTACGCCCATTCTCCATAACCTTCATTGGCTTCCTGTCGCCTACAGAATTCAGTACAAAACTGCTCTCATTACACATCAATGCTTACACGGAACTTCACCAGATTATCTGAAGGATATTCTTATTCCATACTCATCCACCCGTTCGCTGCGGTCACAGAACAGCAATCTCCTTCACATTCCGAGAACCAAATTAAGGACCATGGGAGACCGGGCTTTCAGTGTGGCTGCCCCCCGCCTGTGGAACTCTCTTCCTGACTGTCTAAGAGCCCCACAGTCTGTGGTTGACTTTAAGAGCGACTTGAAGACCTTTCTTTTCGACCAAGCATACTCTACCTCCTCATGATTCTCCTCATAGATCCTGAACTGTTTCAATAAACATTTTGTTGCTTCTAGTTCATTATTTGACACAGTTACAAACGGAAAATCAGCCACTTTATCTAATAATCAAACTTCTACAAATCAAATCCCTCCTACAAGTCAACCATCTGTTAATCACACCTTCTCTTTTTCTCCGTTCTCAGTCAGTGAGGTAAATAAACTGTTAAATGATCTTGATCCAAAAAAATCTGCAGGTCCAGATGAACTTCCACCTTACTTCTTAAGGCTGGCTGCTCATATCATCACAGTTCCTGTGACCCACATCTTTAATCTGTCCATAAGCCAAAACACCATTCCGGATGCTTGGAAAACAGCATTTGTTCTTCCTTTGCTGAAGGGAGGTGACCCCACCTCACTGAACAATTATCGACCGATCTCTAAACTTTGCATCTTAGCCAAGGTTCTAGAAAAACTGATAAACTCTCAGATCAAAAATTATCTGGACTCATTTAATATCTTACCTCTTCATCAATCTGGTTTCAGGAAAAAACATAGCACAACAACTGCTTCTCTGAAGGTTCTGAATGATGTTGTTGAAGCATTGGATGCTAAGAATTATTGTGCTGCACTTTTCTTAGACCTGTCTAAAGCTTTTGACACTGTGGATCATAACATCTTGTGTCATAAGCTCTCAGAAATCGGTTTCTCTGATCACACCATCGGTTGGTTTTCTAACTATCTTTCCAATCGGAGGCAATGTGTTCAACATAACGGTACTTCTTCCAGCTATTTAACAGTTAAAAATGGTGTACCACAAGGCTCAGTTTTAGGACCCACTCTCTTTACAATCTACATAGCTAATGTAGGTCACTGCATCCCTGATGCATCCTTACATTTCTATGCTGATGATACAGTTGTTTACTGCCGAGCTAAAACAGTTGCTAAGGCTTTCCAGTTACTGCAATCCGCTTTTGACATCATCCAGTCAGATTTGTTCCGTCTCAAACTTGTCCTAAATGCTGATAAAACAAAAGGGATGTTTTTTTCAAATAGGAAGTCGGTCCCAGCAGATCTTCCTCTGATTTTATCTTCAAATGGTGTCTCTATTGAGTTTGTTGATTCCTATAAATATCTGGGTATCCTGATTGATTCACATCTCTCTTTTAAACTCCACGTGGAAAACCTAGTAAAGAAACTGAAAGTTAAACTGGGTTTCTTTTTCAGAAACAGATCATGTCTATCACTGAATGTCAGGAAACGCCTTGTGTCTGTGACTTTCCTTCCCTCCATTGATTACGGTGACATTCTCTACATGAATGCTCCTACAAGCACCCTGCGGATGTTGGATGTTGTCTATCATGGTGCACTAAGATTCATAACTGGTTGTGATTATCGTACCCACCACTGCACCCTGTATTCACTGGTTAACTGGACATCATTAACCTCACGCAGACTCTTCCACTGGTACATTTTCATCTTTAAATCACTTCTTGGTCTGCTGCCCTCATACATCTCCTCCTACATGTCTTTGCGTGAGTGCAGCTACAGTGTGCGCTCTCAGGACATGATTACCTGCAGTGTTCCGTCAGTGAGGACTGAACTTGGAAAAAGGGCCTTCTCCTACTCCGCTCCTGCTTCATGGAATATCTTACAAAAAGATCTGAAGCTCTCGACCTTGACTTCTCTAAATGGTTTTCAGAATCTGTTGGAATCCTGGCAAAAACCAATGCAGATTTGTTCCTGTCTTTGATTTTATACGTCTACCTTATAATGTTTTGCTAGTTTTTTGATACTTTGTTAAAAAAAAAAAAAAAAAAAACTTTCTTTTGTTTTTTTCTCTCTTTTGTTTTCTATTGTTTATTGTTTGTTTGTTTATTGTTTATTGTTTAAGGAAATTCTACCACTGCTGTTCATTGTTCTTTAGTTTTAGCAGGTCGCTTTCGTAAATGAGCCCATGAGGTTCAAAAGATTTACCTGACTAAATAAAGGTTGAATGAATGAATGATTCTACTTTTGATCTTAGCTGATATTGTTATTGATTTTAATTGTTTTATTATTTGTTTTATTGTCATTTAATTCTGTTGCTCCTTGTAGCACTTTGAGATTTTCATTAATGAAAAGTGCGTTATAAATTGAATTCATTATTATTATTATTATTCAACCAACAGTACAAAATGACTAACTCTTTTCTAATTTTCTAACTAATATTTTCTAACTAATACTAATTTTCTAACTAATACTAATACAATACACATTACGCTATTTCACATATATTTTTTAACACATTTGTTTTGATCATTTTCTTAAATGTAAACATTGACTTGGCATTTTTAACTACATTCTCCAAGCCATTCCATAATCTAATTCCCTGGATTGAGGTAGAACGTCCCTTCAAACTAGTTCTGAATTGTGGTTTTACAAACATCTCTGTCCCCTTAAGATTATAACAACTTTGTCTTTTAACAAAATGCATTTGGATATTTAAAGGCAATGCATTATTTTGAGCTCTATACATGACTGATAAAATATTATAGTCTACCAAATCATGGAACTTCAATAACTTTAGTTGATAAAATAATGTATTTGATGGATGACGGTAATGTTTTCTAGTGATAATTCTTACAGCTCTTTTCTGTAATACAAAAATAGGCTTTGTGATTGTTTTACACGCATTCCCCCAAACATCAATACAATAGATTAAGTGTGGAACAATGATTGTGTTATACAACAAATACAGAGCTTTATCATTCAATAGGTCTCTGACTTTGTACAGTACTGCAATCGATTTAGCTATTTTTATTCTTACAGAATTTATGTGTTGTTTCCATGTCAGTTTGTCATCAATGATAACACCCAAAAACTTCACCTCACTCACTCTACAAATCTCAACATCCTCAATTTTGAGTGGAACATCAACAGTTTTCTTTTTATTACCGAATATCATGTAATTAGTTTTTTCTAGATTTAATGATAATTTATTTATTTTAAACCAAGTTTGTATCTTGACAAATTCCGTCTTTATCAATTTCAACATTTGTTCTATATCTTCACCTAAACAGAAAAAAGTGGTATCATCAGCAAAAAGTACACATTTAAGGAGTCCTGACACATTTACCAAGTCATTCACATATAAAATAAAAAGCTTTGGTCCAAGTACAGAGCCTTGGGGAACTCCACATGTGATATTACAGAGGTCAGATCTTACATCATTTATTTGTACAAATTGTTTCCTATCTTTTAAGTAGCTAGATACCCACTGTAATGCTGGTCCTCTAATACCATATTTGTTCAGTTTTTCAAGGAGAATGGTGTGATCAATAGTATCAAATGCTTTTTTTAAATCAACAAAAATACTGATACAATATTGTTTTTGATCGACAGCAGTAGTTATTTGTTCCATTAATTCCATGAGAGCCATTGGGTGTATCAGATCCGAGAGATAGGCGGGGGCGAGACTGTTCAGCGATTTGTAGACATACATGAGAATTTTGAATTGGATTCGAAGATGAACCGGTAGCCAGTGAAGGGAGGCCAAGACTGGTGTAATGTGCTCTCTTTTGCGTGTGCTGGTTAAAAATCGGGCAGCTGCGTTCTGAACCAGTTGTAATCGTGCAATGGTGGCTTGACTGACGCCAAGCAGAAGGGAATTGCAGTAATCCAGCCTAGATGTAATGAATGCGTGAATCACTGTCTCCAGGTTGTTTTTTGATAATATGGGCTTCAGCTTAGACAGACGCCTCAGCTGGAAAAAACAGGATTTGACGATCATGTTTACATGACTGTTGAGTTTCATGGAAGGATCCATTATCACTCCCAGATTTGTGACTTTTTGTTTTTCGGACAGGGGTAGAGCAGACAGGTCAATGCAGTGGTTTGAGGTTGTGTCATTGGGAAGGAACAATATGGCTTCCGACTTCTTATCGTTGAAGCTTAAGAAATTTAAAGCCATCCAGTCCCTGATGTCAGCCAGGCAGTCGAGCAGAGGTTGAATAGAGCCTGTACCATTTTGTCTTAGGGGGAAGTAAATTTGACAGTCATCAGCATTTTGTGTTAAAGCTTCAGTATGTAGCTTTTTTTATAAACATATTTCTTCACTCTGTCACTACCTCCTGACAGACTGATGTTAGCCAGGTAATCTCTGAAAAAAAATAAAAAAAATATTGTCCCCTTGCTTCTCCAGGTGGTAAATAAGCATTTCTAAAAAGAAAAGGTGACCCGCCATTTTCCAGCCAATAAAAACAGAGTTTGTAACCAGCCAATAAAAACAGAGCTTGAATTTGAATCAGCCAATAAAAACAGAGCTTGAATTTGAATTTCAACAGACCATGGGAGAGCAGAGCCATATTTGGCTCTGAGGGGGAGGGATCAGAATGCTTTGCCTGTTGAAATTTTTTCTAAGTGCTGCAGTTCTACAGAAACTGCAGACTGAACCTTTAATGATAATGCTATCAGTTGTGACTCTCACCGGAGAACTGTCACTGCTGGAACACCTACTACTTTCAAATGGAAAACTTTATTTGTTCTGTTACTTCTTATCTCTGGAATCGAACAAAATCCTGGACCCCCGCTGTTACATGACATTTGTACACCACTTGCATTTAAAAACCGGTCTGGACTGGGCTTTATACACTTAAATGTCAGAAGTCATATCTAAACTAGATGCAGTAAAAATCTGGGTTCAGTCCACTGAAGCAGACATAATAGTCTTATCTGAATCTTGGCTCAGCAAAGCTATCTCTGACAAACAAATTTCCATTCCTGGTTATATTGTTTTTAGATGTGATCGCCCCAAAAGAGGTGGTGGAATGGCTATTTATATCAAGAACAAATTCACAGCAAACCTTCTGTCTTCGTGCTCAATTAGCAAACAACTTGAGCTACTGGCACTTAAAACCTTATCCAATCACAACAGCTTTTTTTCAAAAGGGGGTGGTCTTTAGCTAAGCTGCTGCGTCTTTTTACCTCAAAGATGTTATTCCTGTCTCAAAGTTCAAAAGAAAGAAATAACCTTATTTTGAGTAATCTCAAAACATGTAAAACATTTTATCAAAACACACTTTTCTCACAGAGTACAGTATACAGTACTGTCATTTACCACATTGCTGGATTGCTAGAAAGTTATCTTCAACCAAAAAGACAAATAAAAATCTATTTTCATTCTAGGAGATATTTTACCATTAAAACAAATGTGGAAAAAACTTTGATTTCAAACTTTTGACAAAAGAGCAAAACACATTTGTGTTATCAGTCTGGGCAAATGTCCTGTGGCTTCCACAGTTAATTATCATGAAGGGACACAACTGAGTTGGATATCCATGCCTGAGGGTATCAGAAGAGTTCTTTTGGAAGCTGGTGTTATGTCCTGTGCTCTCTGTGGGAGACCAACTCAACGGGGTCTCTGGCCTTTAGGCTTGTTTCAAACTGATAAACCGGGAAGTCAGGGTTCATTTTAACATTGAGTCTGGCTGATAAGAAGTCCTGTCTTTGCTCAAAAGGTGGTGTCTCCTAGGTAATTAAATTCTGTCTGGTGTCAAGGGGGAAGAGGTTGTCTTCTTTTTCTTTTTATTTTTTAAATGTCTCCTAGAAGACAGTGTGAAAAACAATGACAAATGTGAAGACGAAAAAACGTTTAAGCAATTTTCTAATCTTATCTGTAAACATTCATCTGTCTTTCAAACCTACAATCAGGTAACATTAAATATTTAGGTGTTAATATCTCTCCTAAATTGGAGGATTTAATAAAATTAAATCATATCCCACTATTAAAGAAAATTGAAGACGATCTTACTAGATGGAGATCTCTACCCATATCACTTATGGGAAGAGTTGCCTCAGTAAAAATGATGGTGCTGCCGAGAATAAATTATTTATTCTCAATGATTCCAAATAAACCTTCAACTGAATGGTTTAAGTCCCTGGACTCTTCTATATCTAAATTCCTTTGGAAAAATAAAACTCCACGTATTAGTTTAAAAACATTACAGAAATCTAAAGATACCGGAGGATTAGAACTTCCAAACTTTTATTACTACTATTTAGCCAACAGGTTACAATATATATCAAAGTGGTTAAAACCGAATGCACTAGATGAAACTTGGATAGATATAGAACAAACTTTATGTAATAATATTAGGATTTCAGATCTACCATTTATCAGTACAGATTTAAAAAGACATGTCTGCTTTAAGAGCATCAATATTAGCTCATCTCTGACAGCATGGTGGGAGTATCTGAAAATGACAAAGTCTTCACTACTCCCATGTAGACATACACCTCTCTGGAACAATCCTGACATTCAACAAGAAAATAATATGTTAAATTTCCCAGGTTGGAGAATGAAAGGTATTGAATGTCTGGAACACATATTTGAGGGTATAGACTTTATTCCATTTAATAAATTAATAATACAATATGACATTGATAATAAATATTTCCTACAATACCAACAAATTAAGTCAATTGTAAAAAAGAAATTTAAGCTTAATAAAACATTGTTGGAAACACCAACATCCGTTGGAAACAACAAACATCAACATCTCCGCAAGCTGAAAAGGGCTGGAGCTTCAACCCCCATCATGAGCACCTTCTACAGAGGTGCCATAGAAAGTGTCCTGACCAGCTGCATCACTGTGTGGTTTGGTGCATGTACTGCATCCTGCCGCAAGAGCCTCCAGCGCATTGTGAGAGCAGCTGAGAAGATCGTGGGCACCTCCTTCCCCTCACTGCAGGACTTACACAGCAAACGCCTCACTCGGAAAGCCCACTGCATGGCAGGTGATCCCACACACCCACTACACAGCTGCTTCAGACTGCTGCCATCAGGGAGGAGACTGAGGAGTCTCCAGGCTCGAACCAGCAGACTGAGAGACAGCTCTGTTCATCAGGCAGTCAGGATGCTAAACACTCTGCCTGCTCTGCCCCCCTCCCATTTGAACTGCCTTAACACTAAAACTTTCTCACACATTACCACACAACACAAAGATTTTAACACTGGACTCTGTGTCATCAAACGGGTTATTCACTAAACTCTCGGTCATGTGCTCATACAGTTTGCACTACTTCTCATACTTGCACTAATGTTTGTATTACATCACTGCCTATAATCATAATACTGTTTACATTCTCTGTTTACATTTATTAATACTGTTTACTTTTATTACTACTGCTTACATGTAATTACTACTGTTTACATTTACACTACTCTAATATCTACACCACTGCTGATACATATACAGTGTGCTCTGAACGGTCTTATTTAGGGATGCCCAATGTGCCTTACTGCATATGCCACTTTTTGCCTCTATAACAACATCAACTACTACCTCATACATATACTGTGTACATTAACTCATACGCTGCTTTGCCACTTTGCAAATGTCAATGCTAGAAACCTTTAGTTTATTTTAGTTATACTTTTTATACTCTTTTTTTATACTAGTATGCAAAAACTCAGGCCAGTATTATGTTCATTAAATGTTTAATGTTTTAGTTTTAGAGTTGGTGTAAATTTTCATACTCTTATACCACTATGCAAAAAAACTCAGGACAGTGTTAGTTTTACTATTTTATGCTTATGTCTATTATTATATGTTTCAGTGTTTCAATGTTTAGATGTTTACCGTAAACACCGGTGTATAATACGCTCCGGTGTATAATACGCTTTGGCCAATATTTGGAAATAAATCAGAAAAATCGGTAGATAATACGCTTTGGTGTATAATACGCGCTGCCGTGACAGTCTTTTTTATGGCCACTAGATGGCGCCAGGATACGCCTCCAGGTACAGTCTGCAGGTAAACAGACTACAGGGTGCATTGGCGCCCATAGCGGCCAAAACTGGTACTGCACCATTTTTAGGCCAAAATGAAAAACAGCGAATTAGAGCCAAAAACGGGTCTAAAAATATGGGAAAAAATCTGTAGATAATACGCTTCGGTGTATAATACGCAGGACATTCAAATGAGCAATAAAAGTGCGTATTATACACCGGTGTTTACGGTACTGTTGCACTGAGGGACTAAGAGAAACGCAATTTCGGTCCTGTGTATGTCCTGTACAGTACATATTGCAGATCTGACAATAAAGTTGACTTTGACTTTGACTTTGAACATGTGTGTTAGAGTTTATTAATTTTCAACCACCCAAATTATTATCTAAAATATACAAAAAATTATCTAGAATCGATGACTCGATAGCACTACCTGTTGAAAAATGGGAGTCAGATTTATCAATCAACTTTGAACAAAAAATTTGGTCTCAAGTATGTTCAAATACTTTTAAATTGACTAGAATCTCCAATTTACAATTAATACAATATAAGGTTCTCTATAGAGTACATTATACAGGTCAGCGAATGTTTAAGATGGGCTTTACACCATCTAACAAGTGCTCACAGTGCATAAGTAATACACCTGATGATTATATTCACGCGCTCTGGTTCTGTCCACCCGTTCAGAGGTTCTGGGTACAGGTATGTGAAGACTTGTCTAAATGTTTGAAATTTAATATCCCACTCTCTCCCCATATCCCCATTTTTCATTGAATTGATAAAGCTTTTCGGATGAGAAGCGAAACGTCTTCTGTTACAAATAAAGTCCAGTTGATCTTGAATTGAACGCCATTTTGATTTATCATGTCCTGGACGACTGAGAATCTTCACCAGCATATCCCACTCTCTCCATCTGTTTGCTTATTGGGTATCTTTGAAGATGTTATACTAGAAAAAAATACATCCTATATGCTTTTCACTGCCTTATGCATCGCAAAGAAAACCATACTCGTAAATTGGAAAAATAAAAATAATCTTAGCATTAATCAGTATAAAAATCTTCTGTTAGATCATATTAGTCTTGAAACAGCATCTGCCGACACATTGGATCAACCTATTTGGCATTCTTTGATCGGCTCCGTTACGTAGTGAGGGTGGGGGGTCTGGGATGTGGCCTTGTGGGGCATTGGGACTGGAGGGGGGGGAGGTTGGGGTTTGGGGCGCCGGGGGGTTGGGGCTGCTTGGGCGGGGAGGACCCTGTCTTCGACCTGGGGAGGACCGGGGGGGTTCTGGGGGATATCTGCTAGGGGCGGCATGCGGGCCCTCGGGTGGTCGGTGGCGGCGGTCATGGGTCGCCGGTCGGTGACCCGGCTGTGCTGGGGTGGTTTCGGGGCGGGTGCCGGGGGCTTGGGACTCTGGGGGCGTGTCGTCCCCGGGCTTGGGCCTGGTGGGGATCGGGGGTCTTGGGCTCTGGCGGGCGGGTCGCCGGGCTATGGGCTGGCTGGCGCTCTGGTGCCCGGCTCTGGCCGGGGGCCCTCGGCTCGCTGGTGGGTTGGGGGTTCATGTGCTGGGGGGTTGGGTGTCTGGGGGCGTGACTGGTGGCCAATGGGAGGGGGCGGGCAAACCCAGCCTGGGTGTCTAATGTGTTATGTGTTCTGAAAGTTATTAATATGAAGGGTGGGTGTAGTATTTCTTCTGGGGTGGGGACTAAGTGGATGTCCTTGATGATGGTCTTGGACTATGCTTGGCCGGTGAGCGGGCCCTGGTTGGGGCCTGTTCTCAGTGCTTCCTGGCTCTGTCGGCGGTTGGGCGGGCGCTCTTGGTAATGTCGTCCTTGTGGGATTTTGTGTCTTCTTGGACGGCGGGCTGACTGCGGTTCGCAGGGGTCGTGGCGGCCCTGGTGGGTGTGGGCTGTTGGTTCTGCTTTGGCGGCCCTCGGGGCCGTGTCCCTCTCTGGTCTTGGCTCAATGGCCTGGCGGTCGGAGAGGTGTTTCCTTTACCTCGCTCCTTGGGTGGACCTTGGCGAACTGGGGGGGGGGGTACGCAGGGTCAGCGGGGGAGCTGACTCGCTGTGGGAGCATTGTTCCTGCAGATATTTTCTCCCCATCCCTCACCACGCACCTCCGCCCTCTTCATCTTAAATTAATACATGTAGGGAATTTGAGTCTCGGGTGTGCTGCAATGGTTCTACATCTCTGTTGTTCAGAACACCTGGGACTCAATTTTATATACACTTTAGACATTCATTCATAAACATCCTCATAAAAGTCACATATAGGGAATGGAGAGAGCACTATGGTTATGGGTGGCGGGATGACATCACTCTCGCCCCCATGCCTATGCTCACTCAACATTATGCATTTAGACAATAAGGGCCTGGGTTAGAGTTGGAGTGGAGGGGAAACTGGTACAATGCCAGCCTTTGCTCCTTCTCTTTCCCTTTTAATTACACTTTAGAACAACACTCACCAACAGTACATTTGGGGACGGGGGTGTGTGTGTCGGGGTCTTGATTTGTTAATTTCAATTTTATTTATTTATGTATTTATTTATATATATATATATATATATATATATATATATATTATATTATTTATTTTTCTCTTACCCCCCTGGTTGCCTGGCGGACATTCTGGGGGTGGGCTGTCAGGGGTTGTGCTGGGGTGTGGGGGGGTTCGGGGCCTGCGGGTTCGCCGTGGGCGGGGCTGGCAGTGCGCTCCCCCTGGGGCTGCTTGGACTCGGGTGTCCTGTCCTGTCGGCAGGGCGCGGGGTGGGCCGGATCTTGGATGTCTGCTACTCTCCACCCCAGAATGAATGGGCCTACCTCCTGGGTTTGGATGTGGGCTGCCCCATGTAGGGAGCAGGTACATGTCTTGGACCTAGGGGGTATAGAGTGTGCATCGGGATTATGAATGGAACGTGTCGTTATTGTTTGTCTTTCTGTGACTGAGGGTGAGGATGAGGGTGGGTCTGAATGAGTGTGTCTGTGTATGAATGTTTAAGTGTCAGGCTGGGTCTTGGACTGCCCCCTCTCTGATACTTCTGAGGCTACTTAGTGTCGCGCTCCTGCCACGTGGCCCCCCTGGTGGGTGTTCCTTTGCCTGCGGGCGTGCTTGGGGCCCTCACTATCTGGGGTTGGGCGCTTGGGCGTTTGTCGGCTCGGCCTGGTGGCTGCCTGGTGGGGCTCGTGCCCTCTGGTCCGGTCGGGTCTGGGCCTGAGGGGTGGGCGTCCCCGGTGCCCGGGCCTCGGTGACCGGCCCTGGGGCTACGTCGGTGCAGCGGGCTCCGGCGGGGGCCTGTGAATTTGTCGCGGGCGACCCCGGGGGGTCATTGTATGTGGTCGCTGGTGGGGTTCGTCCGGTTCTTCCCCTTGGTAGGATCTGGGGAGTGGGCTAGTGGCTCGTCCTGTTCGGGTGGTCCTGGGGACTCTGGGCTCGGGGTCCTTCCTGGGGTCTTGGGCTTTGATCGCCCCTTCGTCTGCCTCGGGCTTTGGGGGGACGGATCTCTGATGCTTCACAGTCGCTACTAAATGTTCTATTGGAGGACCCTTATTCACTTATGCATGCTCACAACCACACACAAATGGATGCAGGGATGTATATATAGATATATGCAGATATGTAGATGGGTATATGAATGAATATAAAAGTATATGTATGTATACTATATATATATTTGTAGGTATGGGTATGTGTATTTATAGAATTCTACTGCAAGCTCATGAATATTATTAGTCTTTATGCATGTATGTTCCATTGTTGTGTTCTGTCATGTGCTTTGCAGGATTGTGGACGGAGGTTGGGTGTGTTTGCCTTGTGCTCTTTTGGTTGATAATTGTTGATTTGTTGTCTTACTTTCTCTTTTCTTTCTTTCTCTCTTAAAAAAAAAATATATATATATATTAAAAAAAATAAAAAATTTTAAAAAAAAAAAAATTTTAATAAAAAAATATTGGAGTGAGAGGATGGCTATAAGGTGTGAAGGGAGGCCATCTATAAATGGAAAAAAAAAGGAAAAAAAAGGGAAAAAAAAGGAAAAAAAAAGACAATTTCTACAGCTATATGTAGCTTATTAAGTTGTGCCTAACGTGGCAAAACAAAATGTCATTAAAGTCTCTGCTGGTAAAGTGCAATAAACCCCTTAGGGGTTTAACAGTTATTTGATTACTTACCCTTTCTTTTTCTTCGGCATGCTACTGCTTTGACATGAAAAGAACCACTGTGCTCACTTGTCGTGCAAGACTAATTAAAGCTGCTATATGTAACTTTTCTAACAATATATTTTTAACATATTTCTTCACTCTGTCACTAGATTGATGTTAGAGAGGTAATCTCTGAAAAAAAATATATATATATATTGTCCCCTTGCTTCTCCAGGTGGTAAATAAGCATTTCTAAAAAGAAAAAGTGACCCGCCATTTTCCAGCCAATAAAAACAAAGTTTGTAACCAGCCAATAAAAACAGAGCTTGAATTTGAATCAGCCAATAAAAACAGAGCTTGAATTTGAATTTCAACAGACCACAAGGGGGCAGAGCCATATATGGCTCTGAGGGGGAGGGATCAGAATGCTTTGCTTGTTGAAATTTTTTCTAAGTGCTGATGTTCTACAGAAACTGCAGACTTCACCTTTAAGCTTGTGTCCATCCGCAAAATGGCGACGCATGTGCTGACCCCTGTGAGTGGCGCAGAAAGTGGGTGTGCCCTGTTTGCGATGCATAGGGTGCTGCACTAGGGGGGCGCCAAAACGATGTGTCGATTTTTTTTAAGTCGGCATTTTATAACAGCTGTTTATGAAGGAACGGCACTGATTAGGTACCCACGTAAAACTCTTCAGACCTTTACCTGTATAAAGAACATAAAAAAATCTATGATGTTTGAAAAAATAAACAAATAAAAAAAATTGTAGACCTTTTACTCTGTGCCTGGGGTGGGCTGGATGGGTGGATGGGGATTTATTTATTTATTTAATTATTTACTACGAACAGATATAAAATACATTTTAAAATGAATAAAACGCTGTCAAACTTAAAAAAGTCCTTCTTTATTTATTTAATTATTTACTACGAACAGATATAAAATACATTTTAAAATGAATAAAACGCTGTCAAACTTAAAAAGTCCTTCTTTATTTATTTAATTATTTACTACGAACAGATATAAAATACATTTTAAAATGAATAAAACGCTGTCAAACTTAAAAAGTCCTTCTTTATTTATTTAATTATTTACTACGAACAGATAAAATACATTTTAAAATGAATAAAACGCTGTCAAACTTAAAAAGTCCTTCAGATTGCTGTACTGTATATGTCTGGGTACCTGGCTTTTATTTTGAAAGCCACTCGGAAAGTTGTGTACCGTAACCCCAAAAATGCGGTCCGGCTCCGCCCCGCTCCGCAGGTCGCAGCCTCGCGAGTCCAATTTCCACTACCTGCGCTCAGCTCAGGTCCGCCTGCATGCGCCGCTCCTAGACGCATGCGCGGGAATTGCGAGATCGCGCGATAAATCAAGTGATAAATAAGTAAGTCAGAACAAAACAATTCATTCGGTGGAAGAAGGAGAACAACAGTAGAGACTGCTGCCTTGATCTTCTCTCGTAAATGAGCGACAGGACATGGTTTGAGCAACAGGAAGTGATGTATTACATTTCAGAATAAAATACTTTATTTATTTATTTATTTCTTGTATTGCGTTTGTAGGCGTAGTCATAAATGATAGTTTGACAGCATTTTTGTACAAATAAATCCGTATAGAGCTAGGATTAGTCCGCCCGTGGTGATTTTATTTTGTAAATACGGAAGTTGTGCTCGTTCCTTTTCCTGTTGGTGCGACGTAATCTTCAAAAGTTGACTCCGGCACAGCTCCGGCGTCCGGCAGAAATAGAAAAATTTCTAATTTTGACGGACTGCCGTCCGCTCGCCGCTGCTTGCCACCGCCGAGCGGAGCCAGTGTAAATTCTCTCATTGAAATGGAAAACTTTATTTGTTCTGTTACTTCTTATCTCTGGAATCGAACAAAATCCTGGACCCCCGCTGTTACATGACATTTGTACACCACTTCCCACTGAGCAAGGAGACGTCTATACGACGTCTTTTTTAGGTCATTTCTGGACGTCGAAATCAGGTCCCTGGAAGGTCGAAAACGTTACGCCAGATGACGTCTTTTTCCCGACGTCTAAAAGACGTCTTTTTTCCGACGTCCAACAGACGTCTATATTCCTGACGTCTAAAAGGCGTCTACATTAGACGTCTATATTCCTGACGTCTAAAAGGCGTCTACATTAGACGTCTATCTGACGTCAATAACTTACTGTATTTAGCTTATTCTAATTAGGCTATTATATTTAACTTATTTTAGTCACTTTACATGCTGCTTGTCAAAATCATGCTATGCATATAAAAAGTATAATGAATCTACTTTAAAATTGCGTTGAGGCAAACAAATCTAGGGAAATACATTTGACCATCCGCATCCGCAGCTTTAAAATCCTACAAACAGTTGGATTAAGTTTTACAAATCACTCCATAAATTTTACCTTTATCCTGTTTATTTGACACAATTTAAAGGAACAGCATAACACATAAAATTGAGAATTCCACCTTTGGTAACTTAAAAAAAAAGCTTTACATTACGGAACTTATCAACTGGTGGCAACACAAAATACACAAACAAATCTATAAAAGTACACAGCTCACTTGGGTCTGTACTTCACATAATTTTTTTTTTAAATGCCTTCATTCTTTGGCCGTACTTAACATAAACAATAATAATTTTTTAACATGCCTTCATTTTTGGTCTGTACTTAACAATTTTTTTTTAACATGCCTTCATTTTTCTTTTTGATATAGCAGGCAGTAACAAGAGAAATAAAAAAGCTGTATAAAATTACAGTCCCCTCACCACAAAAATAATCTGTACAAAGTGTGCTGGTCATAATATTTTAAATAAGTTGTTTTATTTCAGGAATTCCATTCAAAAAGTGAAATATTCATTACACACAGACTGATATATTTCAAATGTTTATTTATTTTAATGTTGATGATTAAAACTGACAACCAATGACAACCCTAAATTCAGTATCTCAGAAAATTAGACTACTACTTGAGCTCAATAAAAATAAAGTATTTTTATAAATGTTGGCCAACTGAGATGTATTCATTAATTCATTCATTCATTCATTCATTCAACCTTTATTTATACAGGCTAGCCTCGTTGAGTCACGGGGACTCATTTACAAGAGGGACCTGTCTCACTCACAGGTCTGGGTTCAGTTCTACATACATTAACAAAATGTATGAACATTTCATGTTCATACATTTCATGTATGAACATGAAATGTACAATATGTACATCTTTCAATAGTTGGGGCTAAGGACCATGCTACCATGTTAATACTTTTCAGTTGGCCAACATCTATAAAAATCATTTTTTAATTGATCTCAAGTAATGTAATTTACTGATAATGAATTTGGAGTTTTCATTAGTTGTCAGTTATAATCATCAGCATTAAGATTATTTTTAAATATATCAGTCTGTGTGAATGAATATACAGTAATACTGTATAGAAGATTTACTTTTTGAAATAAATAACTTTTTCACAATATTCTAATTTTATGCCCAGCACCTATTTGCATCTCCCCCCCAAAAAAGTGTTCCTCAGTTCTGTGTGAGCCTGTATCCTCCACTTCTATGTGGCACGTTTTAAATGTCCTGTGTGACCCTATGTCCTCCACCTCTTTGGGGTGCATTAAATGTCCAGTGTCCACTTCTTTGTGGTGCATTAAATGTCCAGTGTCCACTTCTTTGTGGTGCATTAAATGTCCAGTGTCCACTTCTTTGTGGTGCATTAAATGTCCAGTGTCCACTTCTTCGTGGTGCATTAAATGTACAGTGTGAAAGCCCCACCTCCACTTCTTTGTGGCACATTTTTTCATTCAACCTTTATTTATACAGGCTAGCCTCGTTGAGCCACGGGGACTCATTTACAAGAGAGACCTGTCTCACTCACACCCAAGGTCATAGAGTCCCCATCAGTCTAACATGCATGTTTTTGGACTGTTGGAGGAAACTGGAGCCCCCGGAGAAAACCCACGCATGCACGGAGAGAACATGCAAACTTCACCCAGAAAGGCCCCCGGACCGGGATTTGAACCGGGGACCTGCTCGCTGAGAGGCAGCAGCTCTACCAGTTGTGTTAATTGTCCAGTGTGAGCCCATGTCCTCCTTTGCATGTTTTAAATGCTCTGCAGCATGAGTCCTTATAAAATCCTGTTGCTGCAGAATCTCCATTCATGATTCCATCTGCATTTGCAAAAAAACAAACAAAAACAAAAAGTAATTAGCAATATGCAAGGGCAACCTGGAAAATGCACAGTGTCTTGCTGGGATCTCCCTGATTAATAAATAAATAAAAACATCCATCCCAGCAAATGTTGATAGGTGGCTTTGAGTTTTTGCCAATCACTTAGAACACTAGTTAACACACTAACACACATTTTTATTTATTAACCTTTATTTAAGCAGGCAAATCCCATAGAGATCACAGATCTTTTTTTCAAGGGAGGCCTGGACCTGAAGGCAGAACATGCATGTTTTGGATCTGTTGCAGGAAACCGGAGTACTCGGATAAAACCCACGCAAGCACGAGAAGAACATGCAAACTCCACAGAAACACTCCAGGTCCAACCGGGGATTGAACCCAGGACCTTCTTGATGTGAGACAATAGTGCTAACCACTGAGACATCGTGCTGCCAAATTTGAGCACATCAGTTAAAAAATTGCTGCAAAACGCACTCGAGTTGCCAAACATTTTCATATCTATGAGGTGCCATTAGCAAAGTTACAAAAATCAACAGCAATATTTTAGTTTAGAGAAAACATTTTTTTCCAGTCATATTTTAACCATGTTATTAATACACGTCGTTCTAAATTAAATATTTAATTTGATAGCTAAATATTTAGTTTACAAAACTAAATACTGAACTTGCAAGTAAAATATTTAGTTCAGATGGTTAGTGGGTGGGTGAGCGTGTGTTGATACATACCTATCAAGAAATTTGTAGACAAAGTCCTTGGTGTGCTTTCCTCCAATTCTGGAAATTTGCAGAACCTGTTGGAATAAATCCATGATATAGTTCACTGACACTTCCAAGTGTTTGGTTGTACGGTACTGCGTTATGCTCGGCTTTCCTCCAGACTTGTAAAACCTACCAGGGTAGCAAATTTGGAGTCACGAGGTGCTCCTCTCTCACAAAATCCTCCATGGTCTCTATCCTTTTTGGCACAGCTGAAGAGGTGGCACAGGGTGGGAGAGGGATGTAGGGCTAGGCGATCGCCGATGTCAATGAAGAAGTTGAATACAGTACGCTGAAACACTGGGGGAAAAAAATAAAACAAAAACACACATGTCTTGATTACAATCTCTCCAACAGCAAGGTGGCTGTGGTTGATCATTTTTTTCCAAGTGTCTCACTGCTAACTGTTCAATACTTACCATCCTGAGGCAATGGGAATGCCCATCTTCCAATTTCTGATCTGGAAGTGGCATCGGTTTTCCATGAAAAAAATAATAAAATAAATTTTATTTTGCAAGGCCTGATAAAATAAACAATGGTTTAAAGTGTAATGTATACCGGTACTCACTGGGCGTTGACAGGTCCTTGGGTTGAGGCGCTGCACTTGCTGAGGACAAAAACAAAAGATTATTCAGCGATGCAAAATAATTAAGATTAAGCAAAAAGGTGCATTAGCTGTGAAATGTTAGCCTGGCCCTCGCCTTCCTGCACAGCTCCGCTCAATTCTCATTTCCCTTCACTGCACAGTCTGGGACTTCTCTCATTAACAACCATTTCTCCGGTAGATTTTTGTTCGGACCAATCAGAGAACAGAAGGGACGGAGTTTTGGACCCTAACCCACGCCCCCACCTGTCCCAGCGCGCAGAGCCCTATAAAAGGGCTCTGCCAGCGCGCAGTCAGCGAGCACCGGCATGTTCTCATTCAAAGCGATGCAAAGCGATGCAGAACTGTTTTATATGTGACACAAATTTATTAATTTCCCCTTCTTAATCCCTTATCTGGAGTTTTCTTTTGTTTTTTGGGCCAAAAGTCAAGTGATCGCTCGCTCCCTCCTCCTTCTCTCCCTCCGCTGAAATGAACAAGGAAATGGCTGAGGTTGTCACGAGAATTAAACTCGGGTTTTACGTTGCTGCCCGAGTCCCATCAGATTTTCTGGTCTTCTGGTGAGCTGGACCAGCGATCCATGGTTTTATTGTATTTTATTAAAACGTTTTATTAACATATAAACACAGAATTTCCAGCGCGGCAGCCAGCAGCAAGAGAAAAGCTGCAGGAGGAGCAGTTGTCAAGTTCACCAGAGCACGGGGGGTGGCTCTGAGGGGAGGGAGCAGAATGCTTTGCCTGTTCAAAATATCCAATGGTTTTGTTCCTCAGCAGAGCCCAACACCTCCAACAAGAATCGTTTTAAAATGGAGAGGTCCCAGACCCTAGTCTGAAGCGAAGTGAAGACAGGGTCTGGTTTTAACCAGGCTAGTGAAATGTCCTCTAGGACCAACGCTCCACAAATTTATATATATTTTTATATATATATATATATATTTTTT
>JBBPBX010015542.1:0-17636 GCA_038048925.1 Garcialebias charrua | reverse complement strand
TATATATATATATTATATATATATATATATATTATATATATATATATATATATATATATATATATATATATATATATATATATATATATATATAGATAGATAAAGAAAAAAACAGTTGTTTATAAACACAACTGGAGCGACATGTTCACAGAGATATTAGTCAGAATGTAGTTTACAGTACAGTACTTATCTCATTTTGCCTAGTCAAAGTAAAATTAGATAGAAGGAGACATTTTAAAGCTTTTTTTTAATTTCATATTTACTCATTCATTTGCAACTGAAAAGCTTTGGTCTGAATTCAGGTCATCTGGACAGTTTTTTTCCTTCTATTTTTTAATGCTGAAACGTTTCACCTTCCAGCTGACCCCCGCCCAGTGCACACACACAAAAGGAAGAAAAAAAAGACACGGCGATGGCGTTGTAACACGCGGAGGAAGTAAGCACTGTAGCGAATACAGTTTTCCAACAGTCTAAAATTCACAAAAATGCTGCCCAAAGCTGTACAGCAACGCTGGCCGCTCAGCACATGCGTGTTAATGGAGACGCGTGCAGGCCTCGATAGTCTCAAAGCAAAACAAAGAAACAAACAAAACTCGTAGCATACGGCTTACTTGGATAGAATAACTTATTTTCTAAACTGTACTGTTCGATTTTCCTTTACATCGTCTGCCGCAGTCGTAGACACAAGTTAGCTTACCTTAGCACAATGTAGCTTAGCTGTTAGCTACATGTACGTCGTGACCACAGAATTCAAGAGAACAAAGCTATAAAACAGAACCAATTACCTTCAACTTCTGAATGGATTGCAGCAAGTTTAGGGCAGGAGTTCCGTGACAAATGAACAGAACACAGTTGAGCTCCGTGATCACCGCAGCACAGACAGAATATACTGTAAACAACAACGGTTGAGATTCAAGCCAGCGCGGTTCAACAAGAGACTGAAGAGAGGCGTTGACTGGTTGGAATGATCACGTGATACCTCCGCCAATCCAATCATAACGCTCGAGTTCCGAAGTTCTTCTTCTTGTTTTTTAATGGAAGAAAGCAAAAAACACAAGTACTGCCACCTACTGAAATGAATGTGTGACCGCGACGTCGTGGAATAAATGAGGTTTCTTGTAAATGAGTCGATCGAATGAGATATAACCTGCCTAAAGGTTGAATGAATAACAACAAACAACAACAAACAACAACAATAATTATATTCTTCAAATAAATAATATACATTTGTAAAAAAGAAAAAAAGAATTGAGGAAATGCATTAAAATGTTATTAAAAAACAACAATCTTAATAAATCAATTGTCTAACTGCAAATTTATGGTCCTAAAAGTTTAACTCTGTGAACCAGGTCCAGATAATGTCCAAAACTGACGTTCATACGACGTACAAATGCGGTCATAGTTAGACGTCCTAATTAGACCTTGTTTGCACGTCGGGGCGACGTCTAGAATTGGACTCTCAAACGACGGACAAGTCTAATTTGTAAAAAAAGAAAAAAAAATTGAGGAAATGCATTAAAATGTTATTAAAAAACAACATTCTTATTAAATCAATTGTCTAACTGCACTTTTATAGTCCTAAAAGTTTAACTCTGTGAACATGGTCCAGATCACCTCCAAAACTGACGTTCATACGACGTACAAATGCGGTCATATTTAGACGTCAAAAATAGACCTTGTTTGCACGTCGGGGCGACGTCTAGAATTGGTCTTCGACCAACGGGCTCTATATAGACGTCACCTCGACGTCCCCTGGACGTCTACTGTTTAGTGGGTTGCATTTAAAAACCGGTCTGGACTGGGCTTTATACACTTAAATGTCAGAAGTCATATCTAAACTAGATGCAGTAAAAATCTGGGTTCAGTCCACTGAAGCAGACATAATAGTCTTATCTGAATCTTGGCTCAGCAAAGCTATCTCTGACAAACAAATTTCCATTCCTGGTTATATTGTTTTTAGATGTGATCGCCCCAAAAGAGGTGGTGGAATGGCTATTTATATCAAGAACAAATTCACAGCAAACCTTCTGTCTTCGTGCTCAATTAGCAAACAACTTGAGCTACTGGCACTTAAAACCTTATCCAATCACAACAGCTTTTTTTCAAAAGGGGGTGGTCTTTAGCTAAGCTGCTGCGTCTTTTTACCTCAAAGATGTTATTCCTGTCTCAAAGTTCAAAAGAAAGAAATAACCTTATTTTGAGTAATCTCAAAACATGTAAAACATTTTATCAAAACACACTTTTCTCACAGAGTACAGTATACAGTACTGTCATTTACCACATTGCTGGATTGCTAGAAAGTTATCTTCAACCAAAAAGACAAATAAAAATCTATTTTCATTCTAGGAGATATTTTACCATTAAAACAAATGTGGAAAAAACTTTGATTTCAAACTTTTGACAAAAGAGCAAAACATATTTGTGTTATCAGTCTGGGCAAATGTCCTGTGGCTTCCACAGTTAATTATCATGAAGGGACACAACTGAGTTGGATATCCATGCCTGAGGGTATCAGAAGAGTTCTTTTGGAAGCTGGTGTTATGTCCTGTGCTCTCTGCCAACTCAACGGGGTCTCTGGCCTTTAGGCTTGTTTCAAACTGTTAAAGGGACGGTCTACCTCAATTCAGGGAGTTCGATTGTGGAATGCTCTGGAGAGTGATGTTAAAAATGCAAAATCAATGTATACATTTAAGAAAAAGGTCAAAAAGGACTTGCTCAAAAACTATATATGATGTAACTTAGTGTGTTTGTGTATTACACTTATGTTGACTGATGATGTAGCTTAGTGTGTTTGTGTATTACAGTTAGAAAAATTAAGTAGTTATTCATTTTGTGATGTAGTTTGTGTATTACAGTTAGAAAAATTAAGTAGAATTATTCATTTTGTGATGTAGTTTGTGTATTACAGTTAGAAAAATTAAATAGAATTATTCATTTTTGTGATGTAGTTTGTGTATTACAGTTAGAAAAATTAAGTTGAATTATTCATTTTCTGATGTAGTTTGTGTATTACAGTTAGAATGATGTAGTTTGTGTATTACAGTTAGAAAAATTAAGTAGAATTATTCATTTTGTGATGTAGTTTGTGTATTACAGCTAGATAAATTAAGTAGAATTATTCATTTTGTGATGTAGTTTGTGTATTACAGTTAGTAAAATTAAGTAGAATTATTCATTTTGTGATGTAGTTTGAAGGTTATCATTGGTTGAACAAACTGTGAAATAAGGGGCAGATATAATAAGATTTCATCTTCTTTCTGCTCCCTTCATTTTATCCTACTTGTATTCTTGTATCTGATGAAACTGTCTTGTATTGTTCTTTTAAAATGAATGAATAAACATCAAATCAAATCAAATATGCAAATAATTACGGTACTTGTTATGATACTTATCCCCTCCCCCGCCGTTACCATCAATTTTAACTAGAAAGCCGCTGATTGCACATTTATTTGAACATTTACGGTGCTTGCTCTCGTCATCCTGCAGATAGATCGAGCTGTTTATTTTGTTTGTTTGTTTGTTTGTTTTAAACATTTAAACTCCTCCTTTACTATATGGTTCGCCATCACGTCTGTTTTCAGCGCCGGCGGACCGGTAAGGAGCGCACCAGAGAGAATCCGTGTTGCGCATCTTTTTCAACAGTTACGGTAAAAGATTAACGAGCTCCACGCTTTAAAAAGGGGCGTGGCCGTCGCGTCGGCGTTTTCCGTCCACGGTCGGAGTGCAGGTAAGATTCTTTAAACTTTGTATTTTAATTTAAAGCAGCAATTTGTGCCTTTGTCAACTAATTATATTTGATGCTTTAAACTTAATGTGACTCGAGTCATTCCTCATTTCTTTCCAATATTGTGTGAAAGTCTTAAACAGCAGCTGAGCTTTCCAGACTTTTTGAAGTCTTTTAATATCTGTTTTTTAGTATTTTTGCCTGTTTTTTAAATTATTTTTATTTATTTATTTTTTAATTGGTTAAGTAAATTGAAGTCCCTGGCCCTCGGTGTCCTGCTGGTTTTAAATGTTTCCACACCTGTCTTTAATTGAACCATTTGAATCAGGTGTTTTGGAGCAGGACCCCAAACATCAAAAATGTTTGCAATACAGTACTTTCCAACAAATCAAAGTTCCAGGAAGCTTTGTCAAACCTTTAACAGTTTTTCTCTGATTGTGGCACTAAAACAACTTTTGAAACGACGTGAACAGTTTTTAGAATCAGCCTGGTGAGAAGAAATGGCCTCTAAAGGGAAGACTCTGACATCAAAGCCTGGCAGAACCTGTGCCTGCAAACCAGTTTCCCACGAGTCGTCCTGCTTGAAGGTCATGAACGACTTCAGAAAAGAGGTGAGAAGGTGGAGGACCTCAGCATCACGCCCCTGTTGAAAGACACGCAGCTTCATCTGTCATTTTCTGCAGGGCGAGCTCTGTGACGTGGTTCTGGTGGTCCAGGGGAGACGGTTTCCTGCCCATCGACTGGTTTTGGCTGCTGCCAGTCACTTCTTCCGCCTGATGTTTACAAGTAAGCAGCTCAAGAGACATTGCATTAATTAAAAAAACTGCAAAACGGCTGAAATTGACACAAAAAACATTGAAGAATAATCCTAAATTAGCAGAAGAAAGCTGAAAGAAAACATCTTCTGAATTGGGTTTAAATAAATAAATATGGTATCAGAGGACCAGCATTGCAGTGGGTATCCAGTTATTTGAAAAATGGAAAACAATTTGTGCGGATATAAGATCCGACCTTTGCAATATAACATGTGGAGTCCCTCAGGGTTCTGTACTTGGCCCAAAGCTGTTTATTCTATATGTAAATGACTTGGTAAAAGTGTCAGGACTCCTTCGGTGTATATTTGCTGATGATGCCACGTTTTTTTGTTTGGGTAAAGATATTGAACAGATGTTTGAGTTGATGACGACAGAATTTGTTAAAATATAAAACTGGTTTAAACTAAATAAATTATCGTTGAATTTAGATAAAACCCAGTATATGATACAGTATTCAGTAATAAAAAGGAAACTGTTGATGTTCCATTTATGATTGATGGTGCTGAGATCTGTCGGGTTAATGAAGTAAAGTTTTTGGGCGTTATTATTGATGATAAATTGACGTTGAAAAATCATATAAATTCTGTTAGGACAAAGATAGCTAAATCCATTGCAGTATTATACAGAGTCAGGGACTTGTTGAATGACAGAGCTCTGCTTTAGTTGTATAATACAATCAATGTTCCACATCTGATTTATTGCATTGTTGTTTGGGGGAAAGCTTGTAAAACATTTACAGAGCCTATTTTTTTGCTACAAAAAAGAGCTGTTAGAATAATCACAGGAAAACATTATTGTCACCCTTCTAACACTTTATTTGATCAGTTGAAATTATTGAAGTTCCATGACTTGGTGGATTACAGTATAATATTTTATTAGTTATGTACAGAGCTCATAAAAATAAATTGCCTGTAAATATCCAAATGCATTTTGTTAAATGGAGAAACTGTTATAATCTTAAGGGAGTAGAAATATTTATTAAACCACAATATAGAACCAGTTTAAAGGGTCTATCAACCTCAATTCAAGGAATTGGCTTATGGAATGTCTTGGAGACTGAAATAAAAAATGCAGCAACAATGATTACATTTAAGAAAATGATTTAAAAAAAATTGACTATTGCAAAGATATAAATGAAATACTGTTGTGTTTGTTTCTTTGTAGTTCAATATTTTTGGTGAATTATTTCTTGTTTTGTTTATTAATTAAGTTGATTGTTTTTTGATTTGATGGATTGTAAGAGGGGGCAGTTAATATAAGATTTTTTCTTCTTGCCACCATTCATTTTATTTTTGTGGTGTATATTTGTTGTATAATGTTGTATTTTTTTTTTTTTTTACAAAATGAATGACTAAACTAAACTAAATGAGCAGAAATAAGAGAAAAATGAGAAATTGCACAAAAAGCTGAAATTGACAAAAACAAACAAAATGAAAAGGCTAACCAGAAAAAGCTGAAATGAGCTTAAAAAGTGGAATTGGCTGAGCTAAATAAGTATAAATCTTAGCTGAAATGGCGGAAAGAAGTTAATAAGGCTGAAAGTAGCAGAAATTACCACAAAACATGAATTGATCTGAAAACTGAAAGTAGCTTTAAAAAATGCTAAAAACTAAAATCTAGCTGAAAATGTAGAACAAGTCTGAATTGGCAGAAAGAATCAATATGTTTAGCCAATTAGGCTGAAAGAAGCAGAAATGAGCACAAAGGTGTTAAAATTCAAAAATGCTTGATCCCAAAAAGAAATTAAATTGAGCAGTTTCTGTTAATTAAATTAAACAAAGTATCACAACGGCTGAAATTGGCTCTAAAGTTTAAATTTGCAGAAAGAAGCTGAAGCAGAACAAAATGTGAAGCAGCAGCAGTAAAATGTTGTCAGTAGATCTAAAATGAGCTCAGTTCATTTTCTGAGGGGGGGAAAGTGGCAGAGAAGCTAAATATTTCATCAAAAAGCTAAACCACAAGTCATGGCAGAAATGTGCAGAAAGAGCTGAACGTTTTGATTTATGATTTGTTGAAGTAGCACAAAAATTGTGGAACGAGAAAGATGCTGGAAAAACATCCAGAAGAAAACTGGATCACGATGCGTCATAAACATTCACAAGATTAGAAACCTTCACAAAACTGTTTAAAAAAATATTAATTGTGTTGTGGTCCAGCCAACATGAAGGAGTCTGCGTCTCATGAGGTGGAGCTGAGGGACGTGGAGCCGGACGTCGTCGAGCAGTTGACTGAATATATCTACACGGCCCAGTAAGCTCGGCCGAGGCCTTCAGAGAACTGTTCAGCAGACTCCAGTAAAGTCCTCGAGCACCTGAACGTTCTGTCGTCTTGTTTCAGGATCTCCGTGAACGAGGGCAACGTCCAGTCGTTGCTGCTCGCAGCCGATCTATATCAGATTGATCCCGTGAAGACGAAGTGCCTGGACTTCCTGGGAGAACGGATCAACGCTTCCAACTGTCTGGGTAACGGGCACGACCTCTCGCCAGCACAAACGCCGGCTATGGAAGTAAATATGTGTCGCTGGGATTTGAATTAAAAATGTCACGGGAATTTTGTTGTAGGTTTGCATTTAATTTTTCACTGTTAAAATATATTTAGAATATATTTTTAACTTTAAATTTTTTTCATTACTTATATCAGTTTGAAATTCTGTCATTTTTCACGTCAAGCTAAAAATTCACATTATTAACTCAAAGTTATCACATTGTCAATGTTTTTCAGTTTAACTTTTCAGAGTTTGAAAAAATGTGCATATAAAAAAATAATCTTTCAAAATTCAAGCTCAACATTTTCAGTCTGAGATTCAACTGGCTCAATACAGAGTGAGTTTAATGCTTAAATTTTCAGACAGTGAAATTGAGCCCGTTGAATCTCAGACTGAAAGTATTTAGCTTGAATTTTGAATTTTTTTTTAACACTGAAAGTTAAATTGAAAAAAACAGCTACTGAAAATGTGATCTCTTTGAAATAATAATGTGAATGTTTAGCTTGAAGTGAAATAACAATATTTCAGACATATAGAAATGACAATTTATTTAGGTTAAAATGTATTCTGAATATATTAACATTAAAAAATTAAATGCAAACCTACATTAAATTCCAGTGGCATTTTTAATTCTGATCCTAGCGGCTATTTACTTCCGAAGCCGAACTACCTCGTCTGTAAATATCCACTGACGTCTCTGCTCCTGCAGGTATATCAGCCCTGGCAGATTTGATCAGATGTCCCAGCCTGAAGGCTAAAGCAGAGCGCTTCACTGTGCATCGCTTCACAGAAGTGGTCAAATTTTCTGAGTTTCTTCACCTTGAGGAGAGTCGGCTCCTAAAACTGCTGCAGCACAACATGCCCTGTTCTGAGGAGAAGGTATGCTGCTGGGATGAACTCTGAATGGTTATTGAGGTCAAATCCTTGAGGTCAAGTCCTCCGGATGGATCCTTTCTTGAAATGTTTTCTTTTCTCCAAAAGACTTCTTCAGTCTAAGACCTTTCAACAAGCTCCTTCTGCTTGATCTGACTGCAGCCTTTGACACAATTTCACACATTCTTCTGGACAGACTTTCCTCTCTTGGCATTGTAGATACACCTCTCAACTGGTTTCATTCTTACCTTTCAGACCGCACTCAGTTTGTTCAGTTAAAATCATCCATGTCTCATCCTGTTTCTGTTGCCTCAGGTGTTCCACAGGGCTCTGTCCTGGGACACTTGTTGTTTATCATTTATCTTCTCCCCCTTGGTTTCATTTTTCACAAACATCATTCAGTTTCACTGCTACGCAAATGACGCCTAACTTTATATCAACAAAACCTAATTCTGCACTTCCACCTTCGTCCCTTACTGATTGTCTGCTAGAAATAAAACACTGGTTAAATTTAAACTTTCTTAAACTAAATTGCAATAAAACAGAACTTCTGTGAATTGGCACTAAATCAATACTAGTCAAACTTCATAGCTTCACCATTCCGGTTGATAACACTTCCATCTTTCCCTCCCAGCAGGTTAAGAGTCTGGGTGTCATCCTTGATAGCACCCTCTTCTTCTCCTCCCATGTCATTAATATCACTCGGTCAGCCTACTTTCATCTTCGAAATATTAATCGTCTCAGTCCTTCCCTCACTCCTCACTCCACTGCTGTTCTGGTCACAGTCTAGTCACCTCTCGTTTAGATTATTGTAATTCTCTTCGTTTTGGCCTACCTCAGAAAACCTTCTGCAAATTACAACTGGTCCAAAATTCAGCTGCTCGTATCATTACACGGACCCCCTCAATCCATCACATCACACCTGGTTTACAACAGCTTCATTGGCTTTCCATCCCATATCGCATCAATTATAAAATACTCCTCCTTACCTTCAAAGCGGTCCATAACCTCGCTCCTCCATACCTTTCAGACCTTGTTCAAATTGCTACACCTGCTCGTACGCTGAGATCCTCTTCTTCTATTCAGCTCATTGTTCCCATTGCTTGTCTTGTTACTATGGGGAGCAGAGCATTCAGCTGCTCTGCTCTCCAGCTCTGGAACTCACTCCCACCTGATATTCGCATCACTCTTTGCCACATTTCAAAGTCAAACTCAAAACTTGCCTGTTTAAAGCAGCCTATGCACTATGATAACAACTGCATTGTCTAATTTTAATTTGATTTTACTTGTTTTTACTGTGTATATAATGTGTCTGTTTTTATGATTGAAAATGTAAGGTGACCTAGCCTGGCCCTCGCCATTCCTACGCAGCTCCGCTCAATTCTCATTTCCCTTCACTGCTGGGTCTGGGACTTGTCCCATAGACAAGGATATCTCCGGTAGATTTTTGACCGGACCAATCAGAGAACAGAAGGCGGAGTTTTGAACGACGTCGACTGACGTCGTCATTCAAAATGGCTGCCGCCACGAAGGAATTTTCAATAAAACAAGGTAAAAAACTATTATTTCTCTGCTGATAAAAAATATATTTCTTAGCTGACGTTATATCAGAAGTGTTCCTGAGCTTAACAGTTCCTAAATCAATTCACGAAATGGTCAAATCTGCTGGATTTAAATAGTTTCGGTTTGACATTTTCCAAACAGCCTCGGGTGCGCTACGAAAATAAATGATAAAAAATCGAATTTTATCTCAAATGTTTCATCTAGGCCAACAGTCAGTAAATTAGAGACATATAATTACACACTGGTAGCAGAAAAAATATCCACCGAGTGGTTTCTGAGCTTTTTATCTGAATAGCCTGGACCTCGCCAGGCTAAACTAACAAAACTCCGCCTTCTGTTCTCTGATTGGTCCATTCAAAAATCTAACGGAGAAATCGCTGTCTATGGGAGAGATGCCAGACCCTAGTACAAAGCGAAGTGAAGGACATGGGTCTGGTATCAACCAGGCTAAAGGTGACCTTGAGTGCCAAGAAAGGCGCCTACAAATAAAATGTATTATTATTATAAAAAGCACCATGGATCAAGCAGTTCGCTGTTGGTTTTCAGATTTACGAAGCTGCCTTGCTCTGGCTGAAGCACGATCTGCCCAACAGGGAGCAGCATCTAGAGGAGGTGTTGAGTTGCGTTAGCTTCACTCTGATCCCCCACACCTTCCTCTCGGAGACCGTGCAGCATGAGCCCCTGGTCCAGAACAACCAAAAGTGCCTGAGGATGGTCAGAAGTGAGTAACGAAGCTTGAAATCTGTTGCGTGGGCGACTGTGTGAGACACTCTTGATTTTTGCTAAATGTTCTTACTGGGTTAACGCCTGTTCTCTCTGTCCAAGGTGGGTTAACTTACTACCTCTCGCCCAGCCAGGACCACGAGGACCTGCCAATGCAGCGTATCGTTGTGTTACAAACTGCAGCGTCTAAATTTGTGCAAGTCTTCAACCCCAGAGTACTGAAGTTTTACGTTAAACAAATGCATTTCTTTGGACCTTAGTCATTTTATAAAAGGTGCACAATTATGTCTGTATAGAACTACAGCTTGAAGTCCATTGGCTGCAATTTCTGGGAATGCAAAGAAGCTGTGGCAGTCTATAGCAAAGGCCTGGTTTACATGCTGAGTGGTAGGAGCACCAAGCGTGTCGACTGCTACAGCGTTGGGCAGAGAATCTGGTTCTCCAAGCCAAAGCTGCCCAGACCTCGAGTGGACCTGGCTGCCTGCGCTTCCCAAGAGAAGATCTACATATCTGGGGGAACGCTTGATTGCGGTCAGTACTGTGAAAGTTGTGTTGAGTCTTGATTGAGCTCAAAAGTGAGGCTATGGTTCTTTTATTGGGGGGGATGTCTTAAGCCTCGACCCTCAAGCAAAGGAGTTGGAGCATCTGTCAACTGTCCAGCTCCTGTGCAAAAATTAGAAGTTAAAGGTTTTGTTGGGGGGTTTTCTTCCCCCATGGGTTGAGGTTGTCTCAAAGTGTTATGAAATAATATTCCAGATTACCACAGTTAATGGGAGGAAAAAGTTAAATGAAGTAACTCTAAAATACTTGAAACTGATGCAAAATATCACTGAATCCAGTAGATTAGAATGAAGATTGAACTCACATGACCGCTGCCTCAACCATTGACCCACATCAGCTACACACAACCTAAAGAATACAGTAGTTTTAATTGGGTCCTTTCATGTTGGTGGAAACTTCCTGTCCTTTGACTTCCCCCTCCTCTTTCCTGTTCTGGTCCATTCTGTCTGTTCCAAATGGATGTAAAAACCACATCTCCACTGTTGGTCTCAGCAGGTTTTACTGCAGCTCCTGGACTTTAAGTCAGGTCTAGGTAGAGGTCATATCAATACTTATTATTTAGGTGGGGGCTCTGCCCCTATGAACCGGCTGCCATGGCCTGCATATCAAATTGGTAGCACAGAGCGAGAGACTGGAAAAACTGACATCATTCTCTGTAATGGGAGGGGGGGAGGCGTTGTACCAATCAGCAAAAGGAGCGAAGCCAGAAGAGACTCTTTGATTCACTGGTTTCACTATGGTAATCTCTGACCTACTGTCATGGTATTAGCATGATTGAAAGAAAGAGATCAAAGTCAAAGTCAACTTTATTGTCAGAACTGCAATATGTACAGGACATACACAGGACCGAAATTGCGTTTCTCTGTCCCTCGGTGCAACAGTAACCATCTAAACACTAAAACATTTAATAAACATAAGCATAAAATAGTAAAAAAAGTGTAACACTGTCCTGAGTTTTTTCATAATAGTATAAAAGTATGAAAATTTGAAAATTTACACCAACACTGAAACACCAAACACCCCTAAAACACCAAACACCCAATGAACATAAGCATAAAATGAAATAATTAAAGTGTAATACTGTCGAGTTTTTTGCATAGTAGTATAAAAAGTATAAAACGTATATCTATAAAATAAACTGAAGTTTCTAGCAGCAGGCGTACATAATCCAGTTTATTGTCCAAGGAGCGCACGTTAGCCAAAACCATGGATGGGATCGCCGGTTTGTGTGGGCTAGCTGCTAGCCTAGCTCTGACACCTCCGCGTTTACCCCGCTTCTGTTTTCTGTCACGCCGCTTGTGGCGTTTCCACGGCGGCCGCAATGAAGGGAGGCTCAGGGCTGGCTTCCGCTTTCTGTCCAGCCGCTTGTGGCGCTTCCACGGCGGGCGCGATGAATTGAGGCTCGGGGCTGGCTTCCAGAGCAGGCCGCAGTCACGAAACTCGTTTAGCTTCTGTTCGAGCTCACGTAGCTTCTCCTGTAGGTCACTGTTTATTCCCAAATGAGCGGTTTTTCCGACATCAAGCAGGAACTCACGGCTATACTTGCGTTCTTGAACACGTAAACATGACGAAGACGTGCCGGCACATTGCGGCATGCAGGACAAAGAAGACGAAAACACCGTGTTGTCGGGAGAGAGAGAAGCCGCAGCCTTTGCACGCGCCGCCATCTTGGATTTTGGATCCTGGCACACCTATGGGCTTCCTTCAGAGGGTGACCAGGCTCAGCCTTAAAGGTCAAGGACCTTAATCATCTAGGGGGAGCTTGGTGTTGAGTCACTGCACCTGTCAAAATGAGTCCATTGAGGTGGTTCAGTCATCTAATTGGGATGCCTGAACTCCTCCCTTAAAGGGTTTTCAGACAAGTTTCACTGGGAGGAGACCCCACAGCAGACCCAGAATTCAAAAGATTGATAAATCCCCTCTGGGTTGGGAATGGCTTTGGGTTCCCAAGAAGCTGGGAGGGATGCTCTAATTTACCTTCCTGGACTAGTTGCCTCCAGACCTGACCAGAGGTAGGAAAATGCTCTGACGATACTGGTCTGAAAATGTTTGATTGCAGGTCGCTCGACTGGTTACTTTGACAGCTTCAACACGGAGACAAACTTGTGGAAAACGGAACCAAACCTGATGAACGCCCGCTCCTGCCATGCATCAGTGACAGACAGGGGGCTCATCTACGTTTGTGGAGGATGGAACCAGAAGGAGATCACCAACAGCTTTGAGGTCTACAACCCGAACACCCAACAGTGAGTCATTTGATGGGTAGATCCCTGTTTCAGAAGAAAAATCTTGTTCAATCTAGTTTCAAAGTTCAAGAGACTTTGTGGTGAGGAGGACTGAGCTTCCCAGACCAGCTCGTCTCAGCCGTCTGAGGAAGTAGTCTCTGAGCTTTCTCCAAAAATGAAAATAATTTCCCAAGTTCAAAAGGTTTTATTTTATCAAATGCAGATTAATACAAGGTCAACAGAACGAGTAAATGCTCAGGATGTGAAGGAACGAATTTGACTCACTAAAACAACAAAGAACAAACAAATCGGATGGATGGATGTACATCCCCCCACTATATATGTATATATGTATATGTATGTATATGTGTATTCATTCATTCATTCAACCTTAATTTAGTCAGGTAAATCTTATTGAGCCTCGTGGGCTCATTTACGAAAGCGACCTGCTAAAACTAAAGAACAATGAACAGCAATGGTAGAATTTCCTTACACAATGAACAATAGAAAAACAAGAGAGAAAACAAAAGGGAGAAATACATTGTTGTTTTTTAAGTATCAAAAAACTAGCAAAACATTATAAGGTAGATGTATAAAATCAAAACAGGAACATGTCTGCATTGGTTTTTGCCATGATTCCAACAGATTCTTAAAACTATTTAAAGAGGTCAAGGTTGAGAGCTTCAGATCTTTTTGTAAGATATTCCAGGAAGCAGGAGCAGAGTAGAAGGCCCTTATATATGTGTGTGTGTGTGTACACACTGTGTGTGTGTGTGTGGGTGTGTATATATACACTGTGTGTGTGTGGTAGCTCAACATTCATAAACATGACTGGGTTGTAGCCCCTTTGTTATGGCGGCCATCTTGAATGAATGTGGCCCTCAAGCAATCTGTGTATTAAATGAACATCCAATGATTGACTCAAATTTTCCTGCAATGGTTTCAGGTGGACGGAGTTGCGCCCCATGAGGCAAGCCAGGAAGAACCATGGTCTGGTGGTGGTCCAGAACAGGATTTATGCAGTTGGAGGATGGGGTCCACAGGGTAACTCGAACTCTTACAAAGTTCAGAATAGCAGCTAAACTGTAGCACAATAACTTTATTTACTTCCCCCCCAGGCTTTTTAAAATCGATTGAGGGGTATGACCTCGTCACGGAGGAGTGGTTCGAATGTGCATCAATGCCGCATTCACAAGCTGTGAAATGTGCTGCTGTTGGCAGCATCATCTATGTGCTGGCATGCAAAACCTATGGTATGGTCCTGAAACCAGTTCTGGAATATCATACAAACACAAACAGGTTAGTCTCTTTTCTTTAAATCTTTTTATTTTTATAAATGACTTGTACTGATGTGTGTATTAGTGTTTTTGCTGTGGCTCCCAACAAAAATATAAAATTGCATCTTTTGTTCTAAACGTGTATATAATGTGTAAAAACGAAGTAGAACTGCTCCACGGCCCCAAATCAGATGTTCAGCAGATAGAAGTCCTCCTTTTGGAGGTTTTTGGGCGTCCACTGTGGCAAGGCCCAGAACTCACTGTAGGGATTGGAGGTCCTCTTGGACCTGACCACATTGAGAACCCCCCCGCAGGAGAGTGAAGAATAGGAAGGTCTGATCTGGACTTGATGCTTCCATGACCTGATGGCAGGAAAGTGGCAGGTGTTAAATGAATTGTTCTGGCAGAGCTTGATTTAGATTTGACTCTTTTCCAGGTGGGTCACTTCCCAAAAGATGAGCCAATTCTCGTTCCCAGACTCGGCCATCTGTGCGATCAACCCTTGAATGGAGGCAGAGCGGCTAAAACGTCTGACAAAGGCTGATTTTAAAAAGTTTTTGTTTAATAAAGGTTTTAACGAGTGTTTTTACGGTTTATATAATAAAAGCATTTTAGTAATTTCTACGTCTTTGAGTTTTTTTTGTTTGTTTGGGGGCGCCAAGATGGTCACACAAGCTGAGCAGCAGCTTCACAGGCTCCTGGTGAACTCTTATGTTCCTGTTGACTTTTTTCACCTACAATGCATGTCCACTGTATGGGTATGACTGCAACACTTGTGGAGTTTTCTGTCGCTGCCTTGCCATCGTCGTTTAGTTCTTCCAGCCTCACTCAGGCCTGTCATGGCGGTCGTCTCCATAGTCATCTTTTTGAAATATGAAGCAGTAATTTATTCAATAATGGGAAAGCCTTGTTATGCTGCCATCTGCTGTATCTTTGGTGTACTGCAGTTTTATTGGGCAGTTAATAAATTAATGCACGTTGACACCTGTTCTCTTCAGGTTATGGGCCCAGAGCGTCGCTAAAGAGTTATGTAAGTGAAGTTTTAAGTCTGATAAACTTAATTATGGGATTCACAATGGATGATAAGCTGTTTATCGACAAGCTGAGCGGACAAGAGAACTGGGCAATGTGGAAGTTTTTGATGGAGCATTTGCTAAAAGCTAAAGGACTATGGGTCATGCTAACGGAGATGGATATGCTAACTCCGGATGCTAGTGCACAAGTTTGGTCAGAATTCGGGAGACTGAGAGAAAAGGCATTTTCCATGTTGGTGCTAAATGTACGTACATCCCAGTTGTATTTAATAACAAGCTGCCAAACTCCTAAGGAGGCTTGGGAAATGCTAAAATGGTAAATGGAGCTTATCTATATAGCGCTTTTCAGCTCCTTATGAGGGGCCCCAAAGCGCTTTACATTACCAACCATCCACCCATTCATAGGCTATGTTCACACTGCAGGCAAATCTGACCCAAATCAGATTTTTATTTTTTCTGCCCTCATCTGACCATATCAGATTTTATGACAGTCTGAACGCGACAAATCCGATTTTTTTTTTTTTTCAAATCCGACCCAGGCTGTTTCAGTATGTGGTTTTAATTCGGATATATAAGTTTACAAAGCGACTGCAGTGTGAACGCTCACGTGACTTACATCTGACTTTTGCATCACGTCATTCATCTCAAGTCAAAGTCCCACCACTCTTGGCTCCTACTCCACATCCACACACCCCTCTGAACAGAGGTAGCAGCCACAGCTCCAAAAATCGCCATCACTAAAAATTTAGCTCGCTTTCTTCTGTTTTCTTTTGCCTTTAATCATTTGGATGTTTAGCTTTCCCCGATTGGACAACAACTTCAAAATTACCGAATACACACTGAAAACTGTCGCGTCCATGTTTACTTCCGCAAACACAGGGTGCTGCGTGCAGTGTTTCCAAATCTCTCAACAAAAACAAGCAACCAGCCCCATGAAAACCAGCCCAAAGCGACTCTCGGCTTGCGTGTCGCGTTCTGAGACGTTTTCTTCTGCGCATGCGGGTTGCTTCTGCAATGTAGATCATTCACACTGGAGTCTGATGTAGGTCGCATTTAAAATGTAGTGTGAACGTTCACACCAAAAGATCGGATTGTTTTTAAAGATCGGAATTGAGCATTAAGACCTGCAGTGTGAACATAGCCATACAGAAATTCATACACCGGTAGCGGTAGATTGCCATGCAAGGTGCTATCCAGTCCTACCGGACTGGATGTAACATTTAGAAAAAGATCCTTTAGCTAGTAAACTATTTCAGAAGAAATATTTCAGATGTGAAATGAAAGAAAATGTCATCTTTAATGACCATTTAAAACTAATGAAGGAATTGACTTGCAATAGGTGCTGTAATTGAAGAGGATACAACACTCCTAGGTAGCTTACCACCAAGCTATTCTATGATTGTCACCACTTTAGAAATGAAGATGGACAATTTGACATTGCAGTTTGTTCAGCAAGCATTAATCAATGAAGAGCAAAAAAGAGTCCATGTCAATGACTACAGTGCTGCTACATCAGGTGGTGCATCAGCCATGTCAACAAGTTAACAGAGAAATGCAAGGCCATTCAAAAGTAGTGGGAGCTGAAGGACAAAGTTCATGGGGATGTTACAAGTGTGGCAAAGAAGGACACATAAAGCATAACTGTCCAAGCTGGAAGAAACAAGTCAAAAATCACAAAGCCAAAAATGCGGTAAGTGAAATTGAAGAAGACCCCTCTGAGAGTGCCTTTGTTGCAGGAAATGCAAATCTAACTGAAGGACCAGGACAAGTTGAGTGGTTGATTCTGGAGCATCAAAACACATGACCTGTGACAAAGAAATTCTTCAAAACTACCAGCAGTTTTCAGAAACACAATCTGTAAAACTGGGTGATGGCAGGGTGGTAGAAAATCAAGGATTTGGCATTGTTAAATTGAACATGACCTTCAAGATAAGTGATGCTAAACCTGCCACAATGTATGATGTGTTATAATTGTCTGGAAATCTTTTTTTCAGTGGGAGCTGCTACAAGAAAAGGAAATACAGTACAGTACAAAAAATCTCGTTGCTACATACGTGACAAGGATGGATCTCTTCGAGGAATGGGAACACAAAGATCTGATGGACTGTACAAGTTGGATGTTAAAGGATCTTCACCTGTCATAGTGCGTCAAGTGCATCAGTAACAGCTAATTTATGGCATCAGCACTTAGGTCACACCATCAAACTAAAGGAACTAAGATCTGGTGAATGGAGTGTAATTCTCTGCAGACAAAGAACTTCCTTTCTATGAAGCCTGTGTGGAAGACAAGCTCACAAGACAGCCATGTCAAGACAGTTGCTACTGATCCATAGTGATGTCTGTGGGTCAAAATACT